>WNWK01034716.1:0-20282 GCA_009830355.1 Cherax destructor
ATATATATATATATATATATATATATATATATATCTGCAGCTCGTGTTGGAAAGTGCTAGAAGACTCTTCATTTCCTCTCCCACTTTAGAACCATGAAAAGTGTTGTGCATGTGAAGTCAGTGAGGGAACATAACGGCCACCTATGGGAAGGAGAGGTCGGTGAGGAAAGGCCAAATGGGGGAGAAGGAGGCAGAGGGTGAGGGGTAAAACTATTTCCCCCCTTCCCTTTCCCCAAAGAGGCGCACAAACACTGTGTGCTCTTGTTACGATAATGGAGTGTTTGTTCACCGTGTGTATAGTGCATAGCATGTGCTTAGCATGCGCACGGTATGCGCATAGCATGTGTGGTGTATGGCGGTGTGTGTCGTTCATATAGTGGTGTTATAGTGACTCGGTCTGGCCGGCCTGCCTAATCACACATCCCCCATACCTCCTCCCCACTGCCCACCACAAGGACGGGAGACACCTCTGCTCAACCCACCACCACAATGAACCACATTCGGTATGTGTCATGTGCCATTTTCCCTACGGCCCGGGCTTACCACACAGTTTGAGGTATGGCAGATGATGCAGACAGCCAGCCACAAAGCCAGGGAAATGGTGCACCCAACAATGAAAGAAGAGGCACATGTCAGGTGTGTGGAGAGCTTCGAGCACGCAACAGAGATGACCTTATTCGTGCACACAATAGGTGTGCAGGATCACATAGGCCCCCAGCAGAGAGCAACCCACAGCCTCCACAGGCAGATGTTAATTCCAATGGCAACCTCCTCTCTTGCGAAAACCTTCTTCTGGCATTCAAATCCACTGCTAGCAGTACCCTATCCCACATTTCTAAAGCAGCTCGCTCATATGCAGCAGGGAAATTCACAGACATTCTTAAGCAGGTGAATGGAGGTTCCACCAATACAGTAGCCCGAGGCATCATTAAAGCATGGTGCAACCTACTCCTGTTTGGCAATGTTTGTCTTGCAGTTCCTGAAAGACGAGGCAAACTGCTAACCACTTCAGTCATCAAGGCAGTACGCAGCTACCCTAGAACAGATAATTGTGTCCCTCTGCCCCACCATCGCAGGAATCACAGAGGTAGACCCAAGAAAAATTCCACTGAAAACGAAAAAATCTGCGCACAGATTAGCAAAAAAATCAAAGATGGCAACACAGTGGGAGCAATCAGAATAATTACAAGTGACGTCACTGTAGCTCCCAAAGATGAGACCACAGCTCAAGCACTATGAGACAAGCATCCAACAAGGGACACCATAGCCATCAACAACAACCCTGAAGGAGACCCCATCACTGAACAATTAATTTTGCCAGAATCAGAAGTCTATAAGTCGATAGTGTCATTTCCAGCAGGATCTGCAGGAGGGTACACTGGAATTCGACCACAACACCTCAAAGAGATGGTAAATCCAGTACTCGGCGCATCTGCATCAATTCTCCTCACCGAATTAACAACTTTTGTCAACAACTGCCTAGCTGGGTGAATCCCAAAAGAAATTAAACATTTCTTTTTTGGAGCCTCATTATGCGCTATGAAGAAGGATGGGGAAATCAGACCCATTGCTGTTGGTAACACCCTTCACCGTCTAGTTGCCAAAGCAGCAAGAAGAAACATTCGCCTAGAAGCTGCCAGTTTACTCCAGCCACACCAAATGGGCTTTGGGGTCTCTCAAGGCAGTGAAGCCGCAGCTCATGCGGCAAG
The DNA here is from genome assembly GCA_009830355.1 of Cherax destructor. NCBI lineage: Eukaryota > Metazoa > Arthropoda > Malacostraca > Decapoda > Parastacidae > Cherax > Cherax destructor. The sequence continues at coordinate 1,710 of WNWK01034716.1, forward strand.
GGCCTACATCAGGGATCTACCAGAACACAAGGCCGTAGTCAAACTTGACTTTAGAAATGCCTTTAATATGGTGAAGAGAGATGTGGTCTTGCCAGCCGTTCGGGATCGGTTCCCCAGTCTATTTCCCTTCATTTCACCTGGCTTCAGCAAACCCACGACACTCTTGTTTGGGGAACATGAAATTCCCTCATCTGAGGGTGTTCAGCAGGGTGACCACTCGCTCCACTTCTCTTCTGTTTGGCAGTAAGAGAACTAACTTCCAGCCTACGCAGCGAGCTCAACATCTGGTACCTGGATGATGGCACTCAGGCGGGTACTGGGAAGTCTCTGTTAGAGGACCTACAACGGGTGAAGACACACACCTCAATCCCTCAAAGTGTGAAATCATCACAACAAACCAGGAAATAATCAATGCGGTGCGAACAATCCTCCCAGAAGTTACTACTACCACTCCAACAGTACCCTCCTGGGAGCACCGCTGGGTCACCAGGCCATCGACACGATCCTCAAGGACAAAGTGAATGACCTGAAAAGAATGGAGGAGAGAATAAGTGATCTTGATGCCCATGATGCCCTGTATCTCTTCACAAGGTGTCTTACTATGCCAAGACTCACTTACTTCTTGAGGTGCGCACCCTCTTTTGACAACCCAACACTTAACGAGTATGACGCACACCTGAGATCAACCTTCAAGAAGGCACTGAATCTGTCACTAGAGGATCAGCAATGGGAGCAGGCAACCCTCCCAATGCGACTGGGAGGTATAGGGGTGCGCAAAGCAACGCAGGTAGCTTTACCTGCATTTCTGTCATCGTGTTTGGCCTCCTGTGGATTAGTCAAGAAGATTGTTCCTGAACGTTTGAGAGGTGTTTTGGGAGCTCAAGTCCCCAAGTTCATTGAAGCAGCCGTGCGGTGGGACATCCTGGCAAACTCCTCCAGTAGACCAGCTCCTCACAAAGAGCACAAACAGTCCCACTGGGACAAACCGATCATGGAAAAAATTGCCAACACAATGCTCACCAACGCTTCAGGAAAAGACAAAGCTCGTCTCCTAGCGGAGAAGGCACCACACTCAGGAGATTTCCTTCTAGCTGTTCCCAATTCCTCTCTGGGGACTCGACTCGACCCACAGGCCATTCGGATTGGTGTTGCGCTTCACCTAGCCGCCCCCATACTCACCGAACATAGGTGTATTTGCGGCAGGGCGACGGCTGATCAATTCGGACTTCATGGTCTCGTGTGTCACCCATCAGAAGGGAAGTATGCTAGACATGAGGAGGTCAATGACATCATAAAGAGAAGCCTCGCCACAGCCCGTTGCCCAGCTCAACGGGAACCCCAAGTGCAGAGGTCTGATAGAAGTCAAAAGCGTCCTGATGGAGCCACTATGCTACCCTGGAAGGATGGCAAGCAGATTGCTTGGGATTACACCTATGCTGCCACAAGGGCAGACACCTATTTGCCATACTCCGTAGCTGAAGGGGGTGGAGCTGCCAGCCACAGGGAGACCCAGAAGACTCGCAAATATGAAGGCCTTCCCCCTTGCTATAACTTCATCCCAATAGGGTCGGGGACTCTTGGAGCATGGGGCAAGTGTGCTCTAAAGTTTCTCAAAGAGCTGGGTGAAAAACTCATCATAGAAACCAAGGACCACAGGGCGACTAACTTCCTCTTTCAGAGACTCAGTGTTGCGATCCAGAGGGGAAATGCCTGCAGCATTCTGGGCACACGGCCCTCTGCCGGGGAGCTGGACGAGTTGTTATCTATGTTGTTTTACTCACTATTGAATTCTTGTCAATGTATTTTGTCAATGTATTTTGTCTTGAAATAAATTTTATACATAATCAAAAGATCGGGTGTTAGGGGAAGTGGAATATTCAAATGGCTTCAGAAAGAAATCTAAATATTCTTCCTTGAAGCCTTTTTATCCACTTCTTCGAGGCTATGGTTCCCATAATGTACACCAGAGGTGGACCCCATCCTATATTTTTATATATATATATATATATATATATATATATATATATATATATATATATATATATTATATATATAATATATATATAATATAAATATAATATATATATATGTATATATTAATTATATATATATTATATATATATATATAATATATATATATATATATATATATATATATATATATATATATATATATATATATATATATATATATATATATAGTTGGCTGAGACAGACATTTTGGAGATGTGAGAAGTAGACAGGAGTAATCTAACTTAGAAACCTCATCTAACTTTCCTGAACTTAACAAAATGTTTTAAGGTAAATTCTGCTATATACATCATTGGTCAACTTAAATATATTTAATAATACATTAAATCTATTATGTATATACATTTTTTCTTTAGGATCTGATCGATATCCGCTGAATTATTGCAAATACAAATTTTCATTCGACTTATTCGGCAAAGTGAACCTTTGCCAAAGAGGCCAAACTGCACAACACACTACACCACACACACACACACACACACACACACACACACACACACACACACACACATGATGGAATACATAGTGACAAAGTGCAAGGAGGCAGAGGAACGGTTTATACCAAAAGGAAAAATAATAAATGGGAAGACAAGAAAGAGCCCCTGGTTTACCCAAAGATGCAGGGAGGCAAAGACTCAGAGTGCCAGAGAATGGAAAAGGTACAGAAGGCAAAGAACCCAAGCAAACAAGGAGATTAGTCAAAGAGCTAGAAACGAGTATGCACAGGTACGGAGGGAGGCCCAGAAACAGTACGAAAACGACATAGCATCGAAAGTCAAGTCTGACCCGAAACTGATGTACAGCTACATCAGAAGGAAGACAACAGTAAAGGACCAGGTGATAAGGCTGAGGAGGGAAGATGGGAAACTCACAAGTAATGATCAAGAGGTATGTGAGGAGCTCAACTCGAGGTTTAGGGAAGTATTCACAGTGGAGGAAGGAAGGCAGTTGGGTAGACAGGATGGGGTGCGTCACCAACAAGGGATGTATCGAGTGCTGGAGGGCATACACACATCTGAGGGGGAGGTGAAGCAGTTACTCAGTGACCTTGATACCTCAAAGGCGATGGGTCCGGACAATATCTCATTATGGGTTCTTCGGGAAGGAGCTGAGGTTCTGAGTGTGCCACTTACCATAATATTCAACACATCCCTTGAAACTGGGCAGCTACCTGAGATATGGAAAAAGGCCAACGTAGTCCCCATCTTTAAAAAAGGAGACAGAAAAGAGGCACTAAACTACAGATCGGTGTCACTTACGTGTATAGTGTGCAAAGTCTTGGAGAAAATCATCAGGAAAAGAATGGTGGACCATCTGGAGCAGAACAGGATAATCAACGCCAGACAGCACGGATTCAGGGAAGGCAAATCCTGTGTAACAAACCTCCTGTAGTTCTATGATAAAGTAACAGAGGTAAAGCAAGAGAGAGAAGGGTGGGTTGACTGCATTTTCTTGGACTGCAGGAAGGCCCTTGACACAGTTCCTCTCATGAGATTAGTAAAGAAGATGGAAGAGCAAGCGTGTATAACAGGAAGGGCACTGGAATGGATCAGGGAATACCTCACAGGGAGACAACAACGGGTCATGGTGCATGATGAGGTATCACAGTGGGCGCCTGTGATGAGCGGTGTACCGCAGGGGTCAGTCCTAGGACCAGTGCTATTCTTGCTATATGTGAATGACATGACGGACGGGATAGACTCAGAAGTGTCTCTTTTCGCAGATGATGTGAAATTAATGAGGAGAATCACATTGGATGAAGACCAAGCAGGACTTCAAAGAGACCTGGACAAGCTTGACATCTGGTCTAGCAACTGGCTTCTCGAATTTAACCCCACCAAATGCAAAGTCATGAAGATCGGAGAAGGGCAAAGAAGACCGCTGACAGAGTACAGGCTAGGTGGACAAAGGCTACAAACCTCATCAAAGGAGAAAGACCTTGGGGTGAGTATAACACCAAGCACGTCTCCGGAAACACACATCAACCAGATAATCGCGGCAGCATATGGGCGACTGGCAAACCTAAGATTAGCGTTCCTTTACCTTAACAAGGAATCGTTCAAGACACTGTACACCGTGCACGTCAGGCCCATACTAGAGTATGCAGCACCAGTCTGGAACCCACACCTGGTCAAGCACGTCAAGAAATTAGAGAAAGTGCAAAGGTTTGCGACAAGGCTAGTTCCACAACTCAGGGGACTGCCCTATGAAGAAAGGTTGAGGGAAATAGGACTAACAACACTGGAGGACAGAAGGGTTAGAGGAGACATGATAACGACATACAAAATACTGCGGGGAATCGACAAGGTAGATAGTGACAGGATGTTCCAGAGAGGAAACACAGAAACAAGGGGACACAAGTGGAAGCTGAAGACTCAGATGAATCAGAGGGATGTTAGTAAGCAATTCTTCAGCCATAGAGTAGTTAGGAAGTGGATTAGTTTAGTGAACGATATAGTGGAGGCGGGAACCATACATAGTTTTAAGACAAGGTATGATAAAACTCATGGAGCAGGGAGAGCAGAGACCCAGTAACGGACAGTGCAGAGGCGGGGCCAGGAGCTGAGTCTCGACCCCTGCAACCACAATTAGGTGAGTACACACGCCCCGATGGCATGGTGGCTAGCACTCTTGCTTCACGCACGGAGGGCCCGGGTTCAATTCCCGGCGGGGCCGAAAATTTTGGCCTAGTGTCTAATCGACATGTGCCTAGGACAAAATGGTAACTAACTAACACACACACACACATACACACTACACACTCACTCACAAACACACAGAAATCCTGTGTCACACACCTACTGGAGTTTTAAGACAAGGTAACAGAAGTAAGACATAAGAGAGATGGGTGGGTTGATTGTACTTTTTTTGGACTGCAAGAAGGCCTTCGACATAGTTCCTCACAAGAGATTAGTGCAAAAGCTAGAGGATCGGGCGTGCATAAAAGGAAGGGCACTGCAATGACTCAGAGAATACCTGGCAGGGACGCAACAACGAGTCATGGTACGTGATGAGATATCACAGTGAGCGCCTGTGACGAGCGTGGTCCCACAGGAGTCAGTCCTAAGACCAGTGCTGTTTTTGGAATATGTGCATGACATAATGGAAGGGATAGACTCAGAAGCGTCCCTGTTTGCAGATGATGTGAAGTTAATGAGGAGAATTAAATCAGATGAGAATCAGGAAGGACTAGAAAGAGACCTGCAAAGGCTAGACGCGTGGTCCAGCAAGGACTCCTCGAATTTAACCCCACCAAATGCAAAGACATGAAGATCGGGGAAGGGCAAAGAAGACTACAGAGTATAGGCTTGACGGCCAAAGACTGTAAACCTCACCCAAGGAGAAAGATCTTGGGGTGAGTACAATACCAAGCACGTCTCCAGAAGCACACATCAACCAGATAACTGTTGCAGCATATGGGCGCCTGGCAAACCTGAGAATAGCGTTCCGATACCTCAGTAAGGAATCATTCAAGATTCTGTACACCGTGTACGTCAGGCCTATACTTTAATATGCAGCACCAGTTTCGAATCCACACCTGGTCAAACACGTCAATAAATTAGAGAAAGTGCAAATGTTTGCAACAAGGCTAGTTCCAGAGCTAAGGGGAATGTCGTACGAAAAAAGGTTAAGGGAAATTGGCCTAACGACACTGGAGGACAGGATGGTTAGGGGAGACATGATAACAATATACAAAATACTGCAAGAAATAGATAAAGATGACAGAGAGAGGATGTTCAAGGGATGGGACACAGAAATAAGGGGTCACAATTGGAAGTTGAAAACTCAGATGAGTCAATGAGATGTTAGGAAGTATTTCTTCAGTCATAGAGTTGTCAGGAAGTGGAATAGAATGGCAAGTGATGTAGTGGAGGCAGGAACCTTGTATAGTTTTAAGATGAGGTATGATCAATCTCATGAAGCAGGGAGAGAGAGAACCTGGCAGCAGTCAGTTAGGAGGCGGGGCCAGGAGCTGAGGCTCGACCCCTGCAAGCACAAATAGATGAGTACACATACACACATACACACACACGCATACGCACGAAAACACACACACACACACTCACACACAGGAGCTATGAATCAACCCCTGCAACCACAACTAGGTGAGTACAGACATATATATATATTTATGTTTGTCCCCATAGGCTCAGAGACCCTAGGCTCATGGGTAAAGAGTGCATCTAAGTTCCTCAAGGAGCTGGGCAAAAGACTCAACAGGGTAACTAGTGATCTCAGGGCAGGTAGTTTTCTGTTCCAGCGACTCAGCGCTGCTGTTCAGAGGGGTAATGCATGCTGTATTCTGGGCACGCGCCCCACCTCGGAGGAGCTGGATGAGATTTTCACATTATAATTAGTGACAAACATGTAACAATATGTACTAGACATGTATCTCTCACACCTCGTGTACTGTATATGCCATCTTTATATCAACAATGTATCTCTTAAATCTTTTGTACCATATTATGTAATAAAATATACCTATTGGTAAAAAAAAAAAAAAGATGGGGTGGTAGGGGAAGTGGAATATTCAAATGGCTTAAGGAAGAAATCCAAATATTCTTCCTTGAAGCCTTTTTATCCACTTCTCCGAGGCTATGGGTCAACAATTTGTAGCAGAGGTGGACCCATCTTATAAATATATATATATATATATATATATATATATATATATATATATATATATATATATATATATATATATATATTCTATTATAATATTATATTATATTATATATATATATATATATATATAATTTATAATATATTACGTATATTGAATCACAAATATTTCATAGTGTTTTTTATTTTAATTATTGTAAAATATTAAAATATATTTTATATATTAAATAAATTTAATTTATTATATAATAATTATAATTATATAATTTATTTATTATATTATATATATAATATATATAATATATATATATTATATATATATTAAACTAATTTTAAAATTTTTAATTAATTATATTAAAATATATATATATATATATATATATATATATTATATATATATATATATATATACGAACAAGAGGGAGGAGTGGCACGAAAGAATCAAAGAGGAAACACCCAGCACCAGACATCATAGCTCTCACAGAAACCAAACTTATGGGTATGATAATAGATGCCATCTTTCCAACTAGGTATCAGATCCTAAGGAAAGACAGAAAGGGTGGAGGAGTGGCACTGCTTATAAAAAAACAATGAGATTTTGATTAGCTGGAAAGAGGAGACAGATGAGAAGCAAGTGGATACATAATAGGAACATTTCAGTCTAGAGTTCCCAGATTGTAATTGCAGTGATGTATAACCCACCATGGAAGAGCAGGAGGCCAAGACAAAAATATGAGAGTAACAGAGCGATGGTTGACACACTGGTTGAAGTGACAAGAAGGGCCCATGTATTCAGGGCAAATAAATGAAATTGAAAGAAACCCAAAATATTTCTTTATTTGCCAAATCAAAGTCAAGAACAACATTCAGTATTGGGCCCCTACTTAAACGAGCTGGGTCCTACACAGATGACAGCAAGGAAATGAGTGAGCTACTCAAATCCCACTATGACTCGGTTTTTAGCGAGCCGCTAATCAGACTGAGAGTCGAAAACCTAAATGATTTTTTTATGAGCGATAAACAGAATTTGGTAGACTCAAACCTATCTGATATTATCCTGACGCCATATGACTTCGAAAAGACGATAAATAACATGCCCATGCACTCCTCCCTAGGCCCAGACTCATGGAACTCCGAGTTCATCAAGAACTGCAAGAAGCCCCTATTATGTGTTTATAACATCCTATGGAGAGGGAGCATGGACACTGGGGTCGTCCCACAGCTGCTATAAACAACAGACATAGCCCCGCTCTACAAAGGAGGCAGTAAAGCAATAACAAAGAGCTACAGACCGATAGTGCTAACATCCCATATCATAAAAATCTTTGAAAGGGTTCTAAGAAGCAAGATCGCCAACCATCTAGATACCCATCAGTTACAACATCCAGACCCTCGCCTTGTGAAGTGAGAGCTTTAGCCACCAGGTCCACGGGCCACCATGGTGTAAAGTAAAATGATTAAATCTGCGGTTCCTGACCAATTTCTACCAATCAAAATTATGAGCATTCAACACATGAATATTGACAAAATATGAATGTCTTTGAAAAGAAAATTTGAGAAAAAAAATTCAATACAATATTTTATATTTAAGTGCTTCCGTTCGTTGTATCTGTTGATCAGCGTTCATAAGAAATAAATTAGTTCTGTAGTCACACTTAGAAACTGATGTTAATAACTTAAATGAATAAATTCGATGACAAGTGAGAATGTTTAAAGTCAAAAGCAACTTTCATGTTGCAAGTGCCATATTTCTTTGCAATTACCCACAATTCCCTTGCTGTATTCAAGAAGGAACTTGGAAAGATCCTCAGTTTTGTTTCTGTTTTGCATATGTTGATGTACGTGTGTGTGTGAATGGCACCAACCGCCTGTTTGATCAGGTTAACAACTGGGCCGTGGTGGAAGTGAACCTTGGAACTGACTGAGGGTAACCAACAATTCACTAATTGTAATAATGATCCGGATATGAAAATTCAAAGTCCAGTAGTAATTTAACGAGCTGAAAGTCCTACATGCATCATATTATCTTCTTATACAATATTAAATATTAAATTGAACAAATATACTCACTCTAAGAATGCAACATTATTCCTTATGTGACACCATTAAGGGTATTCGTCATAGAAATTCAACAAATAATACCACACATACCCTTGTAGTCAACAGCGTTAATGTAATATTCCTCATTGTTGAGATAATCACTAATATCATCATAACTCCAGATGGGTGAGCCATCTTCATTGAGTTTTTCAGCCATATAATGTAGGAGAGAGCAGCCGCGTTTGTCTCTGATGGTTCCTGGGAGACCGTAAAACTGTAAGAGAGTCTTGACTCCACCTTCTCCATGGTAAATTCCCATTTCTGCTGCCATGAACACATCATTTATCCTCTGCTGGAGCACCTGAAGGTAAAGATACACTTATTTATTTCATAAACTTTGTAAATCTTTACATTTAAGATAGATTTGTGACAAAATTAAAGTAAATAATATATTTTTTGTTAACTTTAGTGAAGAAATGTTTCGGTAAACAAAGTTATATTAACGGATTTCATTTTAGTGGATAGAGAAAGCAAGAAAAGCTATGGAAAATTATTTGATATTTGATTTGGAGAAGAATCATTGTGATTCCTACCTTTATATCATGAGAGAGTATTCTACCCTCAAATTACTATCCAGGTCAACCTGACGTCAATAGTGGGCATATAATCAAAAGGAATTGTAAGATATAAAATTCGAAGATATTTTGATGAACATATTGTGTACAGTAATACTGAGACATCTTAACCTGAACTTTTGACAAAATTCCAAGGAATCTCTTAGGCACATTTCGCACACTTAGGCACTGTTAATTTTTCCTCAAATTTCAGTGAGATTCAGATCGTTTTTACAAGCTTTGTGATAGTTTTTAGTTCCAATTATATTTTATTTTTCCCCAAAAAAATAACACATATTTTTCCATATTGAACTGAATCGGTTAGGTTTCCCATCATATCAATTATTTCAAAACATCTTGTAGTTAAAAAAAATTTCGGGTGGATATATTTTTATAGAGATCAGTGATAATGTTGTCAGTGAGCATACGTCTAGTTTGTAAATGTAAATAATGAATCACAAACTGACTCCTAAGAAATATAATTTATGGCAGCTTTCTGTTCAAATTGTACACCTTTTTTTCCAAGCTCTATTTTAGCCTGTCATTCAGATTTGATTAATTCCGCAAGAAAATATTTTCTCTAACACTATATAGTCGTGTTTTCTTAAGCTCTCAACTAATCGGAACAATAAAATGCCTTAAGATATAAACAATTATTTAGTAAAAAAGGTGATTAATGAACTTATTTTGTTTAAAGAACATAATTATGTATCCTATAAGGGATACCTTGAGGAAGTTGCCTCTATTTTTTCTTCCTCCTTCTTTATGATTATATTTTGCTTATTACTTGAAAACGTCTCATCCAACCGGCTTAAAGTTATCAACACATGTGTACTGTAACGAGGACAAGATTTGTAGAACAACTGACATGTTCACGTACCAAAGTTGTTAATCCCATTCCCAGGATCCTGGAATGTTTAAGATAACTTCCAAAATCCTCAGTGGCGGAGCTTCAGATGTTCATAAAAGTTGACAAATAATTCGATAAAGAGCGGAGAACAAAATTCAAATGTGTTGGTCCAGTGTGAGATTTTTGTTCTCGTCAAACCACGTTAAAAATCTCAGTTTACCTCTTATTATTGCCTTCAAAATTTAATGACTGATGCGTCTTATAGTCTACTAGTAAAATGCTTTTTAAATTTCGTTTTCATGCTGACAGATTTGTGTAGGTAGAACAATATTAAAAAAAAATCTGGAAAACGTTGAAATTCGTGTCATAACTGGAGAATGGTGTATATGATTGGATTCAAATTCCAACAATGGTTGGGATAAGTCTCAATTTACCAATTTTATTGAATTAATAATGATATTATGTTCTTCTTCAATTACTAACAAATGCTTCTTCAGATTGGCTTCAAAACATTATTGACTATTCATTATAAAATAAGGATGATGATTCATTACTTTAGTCAAAATAAATGCAAATTTAAAATTTTACTGAAATAGTTAAAGAATTTGGAATCGTTAGAATGAGATCAATCACTGAAATATGCTTTTTCTGATCGGCTTCAAACTTTTACCATTGATGGGCTTTATTAAAACAACTTGTCAATCATTTTGTGCAGATAGTGCGTATGGCCGCCATATTGGATTTTCAAAATGACTGCACTTCTAATTATTTTACATACTTGTTATTGTATAAATTGTATAATTATTATTTTTTGGAGGGGAGGAAGGTAATATTTATGGACTAATCTATCTTCTAGGTAGAGTAACTCTGAAAGTTATTCTTGGTTGTAAGGTAACTGTGGCAATGTATTTGATTTGTGTATTAACTTTCACTGGATATTTACATAAACAGTGACTTAAATCCTTGTAGATGTTTACTTAATATTGTGGCTTTCTTTGGTGCTTTCTAACTGTGTTTTTTTTTTCAGTAAATCAAGAATGCTTACTAAGAGTGAAGAACCAGAAGTCATTAAACTTATTTCCAGCATTAAAAACAGCCAGACAGTGGACCGTGCTAGCAAAGGAACCCTTGTGCATTATACAAACCCAGAATTATATCAAATACTGTTGCATGTAGTAAATGAAACAGTCTACAAGATGGAGACTACACTCGCTTTGACATAGAATCGACCAATGTTGAACACATTTTGGCAAATTCATCCTCGCGGCACAACGTCCCAATAACAGCAGCAATTAGCTTCTCCTCAGTCCTATAACAGGTTTTAGTAACTCCCAAATGTCCTCTCAAACACGAATTGTGAGCGATTTTCTGGACATAAGTCTGAATTTTTTAAAAGCGGCCCTAAGAATGCAAAAAACTTCACACGATTCAGAGTACAGCTAACTGGTACTGAACTTGTTATTAAGAAGACAAAAATGAGAAACATATAAAACGAGTCAGAGATTAAATGCAATGTGACATTCCCAGAGGCTTCCACACAGGAAAAACACATGAACAGAAGATAATACACATGAAAAGTACATTGCCAAATGCAGAGATAACAAAGAAACGAGTAAGTATACTTGCAAGAGTCAGGTAGAAAGTTGCAAGAGGGTAGAAGAAGTAGAGATAGTACAACTGTGGTGAGATGGGCTCTATAATGGACAACATGTAAATCAACAATATGAATATAGTATTACAGTCATACTTTTTGTCTTCATAAATCCTCTGTAACGACTAGCATTGTCTCACTGAACTTCATAAATTGACAAACATAGTCTGTGTTGGACACGCCATTGGTATTGTATACCACTCTTATACAGTTCTTATGATGGTCAAGGTTACAGGTGTTCTTGTGCTCATGGATCCTAACATACAGACATCTTGTTTCCCTTACATATATCTTGTCCTCTTCCTCTCTTTCCTCATAGTATTGTGAACTCTTCCGAGAGTGACAGTAGCTGTTGTGGTTTTTACGCTAAATTTATAACAGTAGTTGTATCGTTGGTGACTGTTTAAATACTTTGTTATCAATTAAATTAGAAGCATTAGTTGCAACATCCCCGACTAGCAGACCGATTGGTATTAGTCTTATTAAGAGTAAATATGTCGTGCCGAATAGGTAAAACTTGCGATTTTGGCTTCAATGTCAAAGCTCTTCTTGCTGAATAAGGCAAGGAAAAATTTGTGTATACCTGGAGTATACCTGGAGAGAGTTCAAGGGGTCAACGCCCCTGCGGCCCGGTCTGTGACCAGGCCTCATGTTGGATCAAAGCCTGATCAACCAGGCTGTTACTGCTGACCGCACGCAGTCCAACGTATGAACCACAGCTTGGCTGGTCAGGTACCGACTTAAGGTGCCTGTACTGTGCCTGCTTGAAGACAGCCAGGGGTTTGTTGGTAATCCCCCTGATGTATGCTGGGAGGCAGTTGAACAGTCTTGAACCCCTGACACTTATTGTGTTTCTCTCAACGTGCTAGTGGCACCCACGCTTTTCATTGGGGGATGTTAAATCGCCTGCCGAGTCTTGTTTTCGTAGGGAGTGACTCTCGTGTGCAAGTTTGGTACTAATCCCTCTAGGATTTTCCAAGTGTATATAATAATGTATCTCTCCCGCAGATTTAGGAACTTCAAGCGATCCCAGTAATTGAGGTGGTTTATCGCAGTTACGCGTGCCGTGAATATTATCTGCACATTTTCTAGATCAGCAATTTCACCTGCCTTGAAAGGTGCAGTTAATGTGCAGCAATATTCCAGCCTAGATAGAACAAGCGACCTGAAAAGTGTCAACATGGGCTTGGCATCCCTGGTTTTGAAGGTTCTCATTATCCATCCAGTCATTTTTCTAGCAGATGCGATTGCTACGGTGTTATGGTCCTTGAAGGTGAGATCCTCTGACATGATCACTCCCAGGTCTTTAACATTAGTTTTTCGCTCTATTGTGTGGTTGGAATTTGTTTTGTACTCCGATGAGATTTTAATTTCCTCACGTTTTCCATATCGGAGTAATTGAAATTTCTCATCATTGAACTTCATATTGTTTTCTGCAGCCCATTTAAAGGTTTGGTTGATGTCTGCTTGGAGTCTTGCAGTGTCTTCTGCAAAGGAAGACACTGCACTGTGGCTTATATCCCTGTCTATGTCCGATATGAGGATGAGGAACAGGATGGGAGCGAGTACTATGCCTTGTGGAACAGATTTTCACTTTACTCTGTTGACTACTACTCTTTGTGTTCTACTTCGATGTTTGCTATTTCTCTGACCAGTGTCTCCCAACGTATTTCAGATATATTGGCCTCTTGTAGAAACTCCATTATTCTTTGCCTTCGCCTGTATAGGGAGTGCCTCTCTCTCCTCATTTTCCTTAAGGGAATTTGCCTTGAGCAAACCTCAAGTGCCACAGAGTTAATTTGCTCTAAACATAGGTTAGGATCCGTGATGTTTAGGCTATCTTCCCAGTTTATATCATTTAGGACTTGGTTTACTTGGTCCCACCTTATGTTTTTGTTATTGAAGTTGAATTTGGAGAAGGCTCCCTCGCGATTGATCACATTTTGTTGATCCTGGGCTCCCCGCATACATGGCTGGCCCTCTATTATGTTGTGATCTGAGTATATTGTTTTTGATATGATGACATTTCGTATCAGATCACCATTGTTGGTGAAGATGAGGTCCAGCGTATTCTCTAATCTTGTAGGCTCTACTATTTGCTGGTTTAAGGTGAATTTGGTGCAGAGATTTAAAAGTTCATGTGTGTGTGAGTTTTCATCTGAGCTGCCTCCTGGTGTTATCTCTGCTTCAACAGTGTTTGCAATATTTTTCCATTTTAGGTGCCTTAGGTTGAAATCCCCCAGAAGCAAGATTTTGGGGGCAGGAGCTGGAAGATTTTCCAGACAGTGGTCAATTTTCAGAAGCTGTTCCTGGACGTTGCATCCGGAGGCTTGTATACAACCACGATGAGCAGGTTTTGATTCACGATCTTTACTGTTAATCCTTCAACTACATCATTTGAGGCATTTAGTAGTTCTGAACATATAAGTGTATGCAATAATTTCGCAAAAATCATTCTGAACCTAACGAAAAAAATATTTTTCATTGTATTTCATTGCCCTGCTGTTGTTTAGAATTATATGATGGTAAGTGACAGCACGTTGCTGCCTGGTGGCCCCTGGCCCCTGGCTCTCTCTCAAAATGACACTTTCAAATTTTCTATTAAAACTGTGTTTTTTTCCACAAGTTTTTCTCACTTTGGAAACATTGTTTCCCACTCATGTGTTACTTCAGCAGCCCTGTCACTATCACTGACGTCTGCTACTTACTAAATAAGGCCTAAAAAGATCGAGATTCGAGGAGCCCTCTGTGGTTGCTACACTCATGACCGTGTGTGTGTGTGTGTGGCCTCGTGGTGGATCAGGGTCTGATCAACCAGGCTGTTACTGCTGGCCGCACGTACACTGACGTACGAACCACAGCCCGGTTGATCAGGTACTGACTTAGGGGGTATGTGTTGCTAATAGGTGAGCTTCGTTATTTATCATACGATTTCTTTCATTTTTCGTGTACTTTAAGAAGCATTTTTCCATCATAAATTGACCATGTTTGAATAAGATAGCCCAAAAAACAACTGAGAAAAATAATATTTATAAAAATCATATATGGGAAGCCTTACTGAAGTAGTGGCACGGCGAGGTTTTTGGGCACTACCAGCTGATAAAACATTGATAATCCAAAGTTATCATGATCGAAATTACTGTAATTTATCCTTTCTTCATTCTTAAAAAAAACATAAAGTTAGTATGGGTTTGACATTTAGCAAAATATCTGCGTTTTACCCTCACACAAATAAAAAACAAATTGTGATACTATTTCAAAAAGCGAAACACTAGTTTGTAAAACAATTATTCTTTTATGTTATCTGTGAAATTCATTGTATTCCTATCATTGTTAATGACAGTAAGTTAATATATAAATGAGTAACTTACGAGATAATTCACGAAAACGAGCGCGTACCGGAATTTTTGCACCGGAATTTTTGCACCGGAATTTTTGCACCGGAATTTTTGCACCGGAATTTTTGCACCGGAATTTTTGCACCGGAATTTTTGCACCGGAATTTTTGCACCGGAATTTTTGCACCGGAATTTTTGCACCGGAATTTTTGCACCGGAATTTTTGCACCGGAATTTTTGCACCGGAATTTTTTCTCAAGAAAATAGTTTTTTATCAGTTTTATGGTGAATTACGTGTGTATATCACACTTAGCCCTGCACAACACTCCGTTTTCTCTAATATAAGTATCCAGAAGGGGATTAGAGGACGTAGGATTATCCCCTATCCACTTAGCAGTAACTTGATCCCTGCGCGAGACCACTCCGTATCTCTATAAGAAATAAATGGAAAAAAAAAAAATATGAAAATTGACGACATGTGAGTAGGGATGCTACGTGTAGCGGCGTCACCATTATGTGTTTTAAATGACAATAATTCCTTGTAGGAACATCGTAGAACAATGAAAATAAGTCACTGTCTGACTTTTTTGGGTTATCCTGGGTTCTCTACACATATGCTGCTATGTATGATAATCTATGTGACTGTATTTGTGTACACCTGAACAAACTTACTATACCAATGTGTTGCAAAAGAGTTAAGATATTTTCCTATATGAACTCACCAAATTGTGGTTGCAGGGATCGATACTAAGCTCCTGGCCCCGCCTCTTCACTGATCGCTACTGGGTAAGTAAGTAAGTTTATTCAGGTATACACAAATACATTTACATAGATTATCATACATAGCAGCATATGTGTAGAGAACGTAGATAACCCAAAAATGTCAGACAGAGTGTGTGGGGAATTAAGAGAGATTGTCTATCTGGGTTACCGCCACTTGCAACAAACAATCTTCCGGGGAGATGACTGACTAGTATAATTTTACCGCAGTCACTCCCTTGAGGTATGTGAGAAAACTTGAGTCACCCTGGTCACTGAAATGACTCCCTTCAATTATTTCACACCCTCTGAACCCACTCACGCTCTAGACCAGTGTAAATAAATCTGAATAGATAATAATAATAATTATGGTATGATTAATTTTAAGTGGACTGTATTGTTTTAGATATAGGATAAAAGACTGATTGAGGAGGAGGAGAGAGCACAATTAATTAACATCCACTCACCCTTCATCTGCGGCCTGGGTGTTCACTGAGACCCTTATCATTCCCACCGCAGACACACATTATCTCAACATACCCACTGGCCAGATGGTAACTAAGACAACATGCATACTAAAAGTAGTTAGACTGTTGGGTTTAGTCCTGACTCTTTCTCTTCTACTTCAGCTCTTCCTCTCACCGGCTATTCTTCTTCTGTCCCCACTTTCCCCTCGCCCCTAGTGGGTCCTTACCTGAGAGTCTGAACTAACTAATGCATACTTACGGTGGGGAAGCCGCATTATTGTCGATGTGCTTCGATAGATCTCGTGATCTTGCTCGGTAGATATAGTTCTTCCGTCAAGATGATGGTATGGGTTGTCCCGCTGAGTCAAAGAAGATTATCTCCTTGATCTCTCTTACGCCCACAGGACCGGGCGTTTACTTAACATGCGGTTGATTGGGAGTAGTGATTCATATCCTCTCGCTATTTCCCTTTATTACAGTTTATCCGTATGAATTTAATCACTATATACACTATGGCTTAACGCCCCACCAGTTTATACACATTCACCGTCTCTATACCGAAATTCAGAGTCAATGCTTAAAGATGAAGTTGATCATCCTTTCCATATCCAACATGGCGGTCCTGGGATGGCGTCCCTGTCCGTGCCGCCATAAGGTACACCTTCACTTCCAATTATTTATAAATCTGCTTCACTAGACTCAACGTCTCACCGTATCCATTAAGTATATTCAAGTCACTTCTATTATGAAACCACCCAGAATCAGGGTTTACGACCGTATCTTGTCGTGTCGTCGCATCACTATAGCCCGAATTAGGCCTAAATCTTGATACCCCATTAAGCCGGGTCACACATTATTTCACCAAATTGTCGCCCGAATATCGGACTTTCCGGACCGAATGTCCCACGAATTACGCGTCGCACACTTTGATATCACTCCATATTAAGAAGTGAAGCCCTTAAGTCCGGTCTGGCAGACGCAATCGCCAAATTCCCGAAATAATTCCGCCCTGATATCTTGGGCTTAGGCCTCTCCACACGACACCACTCTCAATTTACCACCCGATTACAGTGGTTCCTGGACTTGATGTCCCTCAGTATACACTTGAAGATGATTACGACACTTCCTATTGCGAAGCGAAGCAAACAACCATATTTGGCCAGCGAATTCGCCAAATAACTGGCTTCCATACTGAGCCAGAATTCCAGCCTTTATGGCTATGCCCACGCGACCACTCCCGATCTCTGCCCCCTTGACCCAGCTCCGCGTCCCCAAGCGACGGTCGGGATGGTTTTAATCTCATGTCAAAAAAAATACGAACCAACAGCAGTACATTAAAGATATCTATTCATATTGGAAAGTTTATCAATTACAACTTTCGGAAAATACCAATATTTTCCACAGAGTGACTTATTTCCATTGGGGTCCATTTAATACCTTAATATTATACACTGTAGTAGATACATGTTATTATACTATAAAGGATATATACTAGGAATAAGGTAAAAAGAGTTATTTACATTTACATGTGTGTAAGCTAAAAAAAATAAAAAATCATTCTCATACCTCGTCTTAAAGTTATGTATGGTTCCTGTCTTCACTACATCACTTGCTAGACTATTCCACTTCCTTACTACTCTACGGTTGAAGAAATTCTTCCTAACATCCCTTTGACTCATCTGAGTTTTCAACTTCCAATTGTGACCCCTTGTTTCTGTGTCCCCTCTCTGGAACATCCTGTCTCTATCCACCTTGTCTATTCCACGCAGTATTTTGTATGTCGTTATCATGTCTCCCCTAACCCTCCTGTCCTCCAGTGTTGTCAGGCCGATTTCCCTTAATCTTTCTTGGTTGGACATTTCCCTTAGCTCTGGAACTAACCTTGTCGCAAGCCTTTGCACTTTCTCTAATTTCTTGACGTGCTTGACCAGGTGTGGGTTCCAAACTGGTGCGTGTTATACACGCCTGATCCTCTAGCTTCTGCACTGATCTCTTGTGAAGAACTGTGTCGAAGGTCTTCTTGCAGTCCAAGAAAATGCAATCAACCCACCCCTTTCTCTCGTGTCTTACTTCTGTTACTTTGTCATAGAATTCCAGAAGGTTTGTCCCTGACATGTTGCCTTCCATGAATCCGTTCTGGTTGTCGTTTATAATCTTGTTCCGTTCCAGGTGCTCCACCATTCTCCTCCTGATAATCTTC
>WNWK01034717.1:0-20280 GCA_009830355.1 Cherax destructor
TTTTACGGACTATTTTGCGGTCATTGCTACCCACCTGGTCTGACCTGCTGAATAACAAACTTCATTCTATTAAACCGGTTATAGGTTTCTGGCCTTCTTCTTGTCACCAATGTCGAGGTTGGGAGACTACACTCTCCCGTCTTCGCATCGGCCACACTCGTCTTACTCACGGGTATCTCATGGAGAGGCTCCTGCCCCTCTCTGTGAACATTGTCAGGTTCCAGTGTCTGTTCGACATATCCTGTTGGACTGCCCACTCTATCAACGAGCACGCAGAATTTACCTCCAACGACGTCTTCGCTCTGCGGCCCTTTCTTTACCTTCCCTTCTTGCAGATGGACCCTCCTTTAATCCTGACTCTCTCATTGACTTTTTGACAGAAACTGACTTACTACACAAACTCTGAAGATTATACCTCTAGCACCTCCCTCAGTCCCTTCTACCTCGATCTCTTGCTACCCTCCACCCCTGCACTATCCACCGTCATCTTGCACTCCATACCCTACTAATCGTCCATCTCCCTCTTACAACCCACTCTCCCTGCATCCTACAATAACCTGCAGCGCTGTATAACCCCTGTGGTTTAGCGCTTCTATTTGATTATAATAATAATAATTTATTGCATTTATGGATTCAGAAAAGGCATAGTGGATATGGAAGCAATGTGGATGTGTGATGTCACCATGGTTGTTTACAGGTTTATTGATGGGGTTGTAAAAGAAGTGAATGCTATAGTGTTAGGGAGAAGTGTGAGATTAAAAGATGAAGACTTGTATTCAAAGGGAAAGCTGTCACAATTTCTTTTCTGCTGATGACACTGTGGTTTTGGGAGATTGTGAAGATAAGTTGTAAACGTTGGTAGACGAATTTGATAGGGTATGAGAGAGAAGGAAATTAAAAGTGAAAATAGGAAAGGAGGTGATGAGGGTAACAAAAGATTTAGGTAATGAAAGATAGGATATCAGATTGTAAGAAAGGAGGAAGTGATTGTGTTTAGATATTTGTGAGTAGGCTTGTCAGCACATGGGTCTATCCATGAAAGATGAGATTAACCATCGACCTGACGAGGGTGTGAAGCATGGGTTTCAAACGATGCAGTGAGGAGGAGGCTGGAGTCAGTACAGATGTCTGAGCGAAATATGTAGGTTGAATATTATGCAGAGAATTCGAGGTTTGGATATTAGAAGGAAGTGCAGGGTTACTAAAAGTAAACCTGAGGGCTGAGGGGTTGATGAGGTGATTTGGACATTTAGAGAGTGTGTAGGGAAATAGGACGACTAAGTGGGTTGTATAAATTTGCAGTGGAGGGGAAGATTGGTACAAGTCGTCTTAGGAAAGGTTGGAAGGACAAGCATTTTGAACATCTAATAGACGTGTGTGAGCATGTTAGACAGGAGTGAAGGCAAGTGGTTTTTCTATCTTGACATGCTGTTGGAGTGTAAACAAGGAAATATTTATTAAGGAATTCATGGAAAACATTTTAGAGAAATTTGAGTCGTGGAGGTGAAAAGTCCTGTGCCTGCACTCTGGAGGGTTGGGAATATTGCAGTTTGGAGGAGAATACATCTAGCAAGACGATGATGGAGGAAATGATGGTGAAAGTCACCATACATCGGTGGGAGACGACCGGTGTATTAAAAATCATTTTATATACACATATATTCTAAACGTTTCAGACTGACGTTTGTAATATTATGCATGTTTCAGTCTGTTATTTGTAATAGCATGCATATTTAAGTCTGATACTTGTAATTTTTACACATTGTATAGTTTGTTACCAGGTTCAGTCCGTAAGTTTTAATATTATACATATTTTAGCCTGACACTTTTAATATTATACATATTTTAGCCTGATACTTTTAATATTATCCATATTTTAGTCATATGTCTTATATTTTCAGTTGTCGTCGTCTTCTGTAGAAGTATCAAGAGTACACTCAGCAGGGGCTTTATCAGCATCATCCTCTGAACAAACATCAATAGCTGTGTCAGCAGCATTACCTGCTGTCACTGGTAGCTCCCTCAGCACCCTTCTCTATTATTACATCACAAAATCTTCCTTTTAACACACAATGGCTATAATAACTCAGGAGGAAAATAATGGATTCAGGTTCATTAAAGCCTTGAATCTATGTGGTAGACGAGTCCTGCATCACGTATTCTGCTGGGGAACTCCAGATAAAGATTCAAACACAAGACTGGATGATTACTTAGACAACTTGGATCCAACATCATCTGCAAATTTCTTGAAACTTCCAAGGAAAGATAAAAAGTTTAATAAAACACAAAATAAACTGATTAATATGAGTCCAGATGGAACAGGGTTTGATGTGCCACTGCTCTGTCTGAGCATCAAACTAGGCTGTGAAAATGTGGCTATTGTTAGTGATCCAAAATGGATCACTCCTAGTACAGAAATGGAGTACTATATCACTGCTGTAAAGAACCTGAGGAACGATGCTTTACACAGTCATCTTGCAGTTCCTGATACAGAATATTTGGAAAATATAAGAAAGCTTCGGGAGGTGTTAACTGGGTGTCTTAAGTCCTCTGGAGAGAGGTATAAGAAGGATGAGGCTGAGGTGGACAAGGAGATCAAGCAGATGAACGATGACCTGGACTCCATCATGGATGAGATACTCGGAATGGAAGACATAGTAAAGTATTGTAGTGATGATATAAAACAGCTTATCATTACTGATAGTTGTGATGAACTGAAGAAGATTTTGCAAGAAATAAGTTATATCAACCCATTGTCTTACATCACCGATGACCTTCAACTCAAGGTAGACAAAATTTTTGTTGATATTCAAGTTAATGAAGAGAAAGGTAGAGGCAAAGTCGAACATGCGGATTATCGAGACCTTCTCCAACTTATTCAGACCACATCAGTGTCATCGTCTATAAATTCTGCCACACAACAGCAGAGTCCCTCTGCACGACCTCAGATACTTCTTCTTGAAGGTTTGGCAGGGAGTGGCAAGACCACTTTAGTGAAGCTAATAACAGAGGAGTGGATACAGGGTGGCCAAGGCAACATGAGAGGCTTAGATGATTACGATCTCCTGCTGTGGGTACAATGCAGGGACCATACAATGAAGTCTTACCAGGATCTTCTAGATAGATTAATTCCAGATGTTTCAGCAAAATTCAGAATGGTTCTGCCAAGAATAATGAAGCTTTGTAAAGTCCTAATAATAGTTGATGGTCTGGATGAACTCAATGACAACTCTAGATCATTAGTCAAAAGTCTGTTATATGAATTCCAAAACTCTATTTACACAACTTTTATCTGCACTTCACGACCTGAAAAAGTCGAAATTTTCGAGATGACGATTCCTGAGGGGTTTGATGTGAAAAATGCTGTACTACAAGGCATAAATCCAGAACATATGCCAGAATTTGTACGTCGAACTCACCAGGAGATAATTAAACACAGGAGCAGTGACACTAACACTGAATTACTGATAGAAAAGGTGATGAGTGTTAAAGATCGTGAACACTTACGACTGCCAATGAATTTAGCATTTTTTGTTTACATCTGGGAATATGAACCTGATGAGATAAACGTAATGACCATCACTCAAACACAGCTCTACCATAAAATACATGAACTTTGTCAAAAAAAGTTATTAGAGAGATTGGGGGAGTGTTCAGAGACCAAGACAATGAATAACAAAGACCTTCAGCTCAGGGTTCAAGAAATATTGAGAGTGATATATGTGACATCCCTTGAGAACCTCTCACGTGAACAGTTGAGTATTCAAGAAGAAACAGTGGAACAACTGATATCTGCTTGTAAGAAGCATGACTTACCTTACAATGAGATTCTTTCTGCATTCTTCAGTATGAAGACAGTTTGGACTTGGCAAGGCACCGAGGAGCAGTACTCTGTGCCCCACAAGGGAATCCAGGACTACTTCAGTGCCCTACATTGTGTGATGACACTCAAGGATCAACTAGAGTCTTCTGCACACACTGTCTCATCTATTCAAAACACAACACAAAATTTGCTTTCTCAACCTCTTGACACAACTGACTCGCCCTCACATATGCCAGCCACATCTCAGTCAGCACCACCTACACTAGTACCACCTGAACCAGCAGCACTTACACCAATAAGTCTCAGAGAAGTGTTAACACAGAGCGTCGGAACAGCCAGTATAGACATGACCAAATACTACAACGTTTTGGTGCATTTGGCTGGACTGCTGCACCAGTTACTAGACCAGGTGCCTGAGGTCACTACACAAGAAGTTGTCAAACTCCTACACGAGTCCGGCATGAAGGAAAATAATATGTGGCTCAACCTTCTAGAAAACACTGGTTGTAATGACAGCATCGCTAAGGCAATAGCTCCCTTCTTCAAAACTAGATATTTTCATATTAACGATAATCAAGTAGAACGCTATAAGGCTCTCTTAAGACACGTCAGACCATCGGAGGTGAACATAGATATCAGGGGTCAGTTTGGTGACGTACCTGGTCTTCTAGACTTGATGGAAGTCTTCTCCCAGCACCAACACCGCTGCACACTACTCGCGCTGAAGCACCATTATGATCAGGACGAAACAACCATCACATCAGACGAAATTCTTCAACGGCTAATGCCTCGGTGAGTTACTGTTGATGTTGATTTTACTGATGTTGTTACTGAAGATATCACCTTCACTGTCCTGGTGTTATTAGGTATGTCCCCGAGGGTGCCTGTAAGCATTTGCCATAATTTTTTATTTTGATTTCGCTGACAATACGAGAAGGCCTTATTTGTTCGCCAAAAATTTTCAACACTTGTGTATGGTAATTAGGGCAAGATTCTTGGAACAACTGGCATGTGCAGGTAATTCAAGACCAAAGATGTAGAACGAATGTTTAGATTCCATAATGACTTCAAACGTTCTACTGCGACGATGTCAGAGTGAAACTGAAGTGTATAGGAGCAAATTTAATGATTAAAATAATGTGAAATTTTTAATCTTGTTATATCATGTTTAATATATTTGAACATACAGTTGCGGAAAAAAATTCTCTACTCTCTCCTGGGCAGAAATATCAGGCAACTTAGACATAGTAAACATAGTAAATATTATTTTCACGACGATGGTTTATATAATTAATTGCCGGCACTTTCTATGTATCTATATAAAAGTACCTCTTTAAGGGGGGCTCCTTGACGTGGTAAAGAGGCTATCGGTCTGAGGAATTGGACCTCTTGGTCGTCTTCCTCAGACCGAACCTAATTACCCCCCAATCCCCCCTTCCCTATCCCAACTTCCCCATCCTCCCATTTTCCCTTTCCTCCTCCTCATCCCTCCCTTATTCCCTTCCCATTTTTACCCTGTGAGATTCTCTCCACAGACATTCTAGTTCCTAGGTAGGGGGAAGGGTACCGTGGTCCATCCCATTCCGTTGAGGTCCTTGGCGGTGGTGTAGTTTGCCGTGGAATCTGGATCGCCTGGGGATGTCCCGATCCCTCTCCAGTCTCCCGGGGGGTGGCTTTGGGTGTCTTTCGGGCGACGGGTGTATCTCTGGAGGCCACCTTTCGGATTCCGGGGGTGGTGACCGAAGGAGGTATGCTTTGTGGCGGGTGTCCTTCCGCCCTCTCTTTTGTCTGCCAAGGTGGCTCGGTGGATGTTAGGTTGCTATCCCGGATTGCTGGTTTACTGGCATGAATGGTAGGGTATGGCACGGGTTCCATGACGCATCTGCACTACTTGCGGTGCTGAGGTTCTCTTGGGTGTGGAAGGGGATTTACGCCTCTTTCATTCCTCCTAGGAACTATTCCTCCACGTTCCCCCCTTTTTTTATTCTTTTTTTTTCTTTTCTTTTCTTTCTTTAAAAAAAAACAGAAAGAAGTAACCTAACCATGGACGACCCAATCCGTGAATCTACTACCCCCATGCCCCTTCCTGATACCGCACCCTGTTCTGACCCTACCTCATTCTTGGACCACTCTTTTGACACTTCTAATACCCCTGTACCTCTTGCTGGTGCTGGTACGTCACCTGCTTCAGGTACAGGTGTTCCAACTGGCCCTTTTGATACGTCTGACCTCCGCTCTTCTCTGACCATGCTTCCGGCTTCTCCCTCTATGGTGCGGCAATTTTCGAGTTGCTCGCTCGTCCCACGTCGGACCAACTCTGTTTCCACATCTAAACACCCAAGACCCTTACATGATGATACTGCATTACCTCATTCTCATTCAGCTCAGAAACGACCAGCTCATCACACACTCCCCTTAAACACTATGTTTCACTCTACACAATGGACTAAGTTTTTTACTCTTGAGACCAACTTCTACTACCTCTCTTTCCGATCATAGCTTTGGTAAGGCACTCCTGCGCCATGTGGGCAAAGACATCGCCTTTCACACTCTCAAAAGTGGCACATGCATCGTTATGGTCCAGAATGCTGACCAAGCTCGTGATCTTTCTCGCCTTACGTCTATAGATGCTACTCCTGTCACTATTGAAAAACATCATTCTCTCAACACTTGTAGTGGCACTGTTATTCTACCCCATACCATTGTCCAAAAGAATTTCCAAAACTGTGGTGATGACATTCTGGAGCAGCTTGAGCTCCAGGACCTTCCAATACTCAAAGTTGACAATTTTGCCCTCCCTGCCAGCAATATTTCTCGCTTAACATTTGACTGCCGTGACCTTCCGCCTTCAGTCTACATTGTGGGACACCGTTTACAAGTTCGAAAGGTGATCCCTACACCACAACAGTGTAGAAACTGCTGGCATTTTGTCATCTGGCGAAATATTGCAGGTTCATGGCCGAATGCCCAGTTTGTGGTGGTGACGACCATGCCAATCCTTCAGGTAGTCTACCTCCCTCTTGCCTTAATTGTCGTGAGATGCACCCATCTTACTCTCGCCGTTGTAAAGTTTACTTAAAAGAGCGTGAAATTCGTTGTCTCAAAGAGGCGGAAGGCTTCCCATATGCCATGGCTGTCTCTCATCTACGCCTTCAAGGAAGACTTCCCTGTGTTTCCTATTCTGGCGTTGCTAAACGTCCCCCCACTTCTGGGGTCCCAACTCCTGCAGCTTCCTCTGTGGTCACCCCATCCTCAGTCACCCGTTTCAAATTCTTTTGCTGTTCTTGGCTCCGAGGTCCCTACCTCGGCACCCCATACTGTCCTCACCTCTTCCTCTACTCACTCGCACAGTTCTGTGTCTACACGCCCTCGTCCAATACCTCTTCCTCACTGCCCCTCTCCTCAGAAGTCCAGCAAAAAATCCCAATTGTTAAGCTCTCCTCTCACCCCTCCTTCCCTTCTCCATCCTGCACATTTTTCCTTCCCAGTTTCTATGCCTAGTTTCTCACCTCCAACTAGTTCTGTTGTGTGTGGAGGTTAATCCTACTTGTTCAATACCTTCATCCCCAGTCTCCTCTTAAGTTTCTTCCCCTATGGCCCCTTCCCAGGTCGCTTCCACTCGTGTCAACCCCCAAGCCCCTTCGACAGTTTCCGCTTCCATTTCTTCACCCCCTACTTTAGTACAGTCCATAGTCTCCCCGATTGTTGCTCACCCTCCTCCTCCTTCCATCTCTAATGTGGTCCCACATCCTGAGTCTTTGTCCTCTGAAACACTAGAAGCTATCGCAGAATATATTAGAGAGACTCGAACGTTGATGGACACCGCTCCACCTTCGGTTCCTCCTCCTCTCTCTTCTCCGTCTACACCCCTCCTTCCTTCACAGCATCCCACTCCTTCACTGCTTACAAGTCTTCCGCTGCCTCCACACGTGGACTTTTCTAACCCTCCTAGTCCATAGATACCTGTACCTTTGGCTTTCTTGTATCTTTCTCTTCGTAAATCATGGCTTATTTACAGTGGAATATCCGTGGCCTCAGGGGTAACCGGGGTGAGCTTCAGGTGTTGCTCTCCCAGTTTTTCCCTGTTGATGTCTGTTTACGAGAACCCAAATTTCACTCCAATCATTCTTACTTCTCCTTCGTATTCTCCACCTCCTCGTAGCCCACGCTGGCAATTTGACTGGGCGAATTGAGACCTTTATGCACATCTTACTGCTTTTCATGAGGCTCCTTCCTCGTCCTCCATTGATGAGGTTTTACATCTCTTCTCATCCTCCGTCTTAACTGCAGCTTCACATTCTATTCCCCAAACATTAGGCAAGCATTCTCAGAAGTGCGTGCCTTGGTGGTCTCCTACTTGTGCTCGGCCAGTATGTTTGAAATGGGCTGCATGGGACAGGTACTGGTACAACAGAACCACAGAGAGAGTCCTTGATTTTAAGCAGAAAGAGCAATTGCTCGCTGTGTCATCCGTGCTATTAAACGCACTTGCTGGTGGGATTACGTTTCTACCATCACTTTGGCTTCCTCGATGAGTGCAGTCTGGAAAAAAGTACGGAAACTGAGTGGTAAATTCCACCCCGACCTGGCTCCTGTTCTTTGGGTTGCCGGTGTCGATATAGCACACCCTCTTGCCATTGCCACTGAAATTGGTAATCATCTGGTCTGTATTTCTCAGGGGCTCCATCTATGCCCCTCGTTCCTTTCTTCTAAGTCTGCCAGCGAGTTAGTGCCCTTAGATTTTTCTTCTCTCAGAGAAGAATCTTATAATGTGCCTTTTACCCTTCTGGAACTGGAGGCAACACTCTCCCCTTGCCGATCATCGGCAGCTGGGCCATACGGCATACATATTCGTATGCTACAGCATTTACATGAGTCAGCTCTTGCAGTCTTCTTATGACTCTCATCTTATATGGTCACAAGGAGTTCTTGCCCAGCTGTGGAAATCTGCTATTGTTCTACCTTTCCGCAAGCCGGGTACTACGGGACATGATGCTTCCTGCTACTTTCCCATTGCTCTTGCCAGTGCAGTTTGCAAGGTGATGGAACGTCTGGTTAATAGATGTTTGATGTGGTATTTAGAGACGCACAGTAGTCTCCACTAGTCAGGGCCATTCTTCCATTGACCCCTTACTGCACTTGGATACATATATTCGTAATGCCTTTGCTAACCACTCGGTTATCGCCATCTTTTTTAACCTTCAGAAGGCATATGACACAACTTGGAGGTATAACATCTTGGCCCAGGCCCACTCCTTAGGCATCCGAGGCAATCTACCATTTTTCTTGAAGGCATTCTTAACAGAAAGACATTTCCGTGTTCGGGTTGGTAATGTGCTTTCCCCGGAGTTTGTCCAAGCTGAAGGTGTTCCCCAGGGATGTGTTCTGAGCACAACACTTTCACCTTGCTATAAATGATCTGGCATCTATTCTCCCATCCAATATTTGGTCATCACTTTATGTTGATGACTTTCGTATAGCTTGTGCAGGCGCTGACTATCACCTCATTGCAGCTTCGCTCCAGCATGCCGTCAACCATGTTTCCGATTGGGGCACCACTCATGGGTTTAAATTTTCCAGTAGTAAAACTCGCCAAATTACGTTCACTAGACGTTCAGTGGTCTCTGATCATTCATTGTACCTATACGGCTCGCGTATCCCAGAACGTGATGCTGTCAGGTTTCTGGAAACCTCACATTACCTCTCTGAAGGCAACTTGTCATAGCCGGCTGAAAGTCCTTAAAACCCTAGCACATCTTTCATGGTGGGCTGATTGTAGAACTCTCCTTCGCCTGCATTCAGCCCTAATTTTATCAAAACTCGATTATGGTGACCAGATATATTTGGCAGCCTCCCCTGCTACTCTCTCTAGCCTTAATCCCATCCATCACCAGGGATTACGTTTATGCCTCGGTGCTTTTCGTTCTTCACCAGTTGAGAGCCTCTATGCAGAAGCGAACATTCCATCCTTGTTCGATCGTCGTGATGCACATTGCCTTCACTATTATGTTCGCTCTCATGACCTCCGCAATCCTTCCATGTATAGGATTGTCAGATGTTAGTAAATGCTCTTTATTTGTTCCTCACCCCTGTTTACTTCGTCCCTTTTCTCTTTGCCTACATTCGCTCGTCTACTCTTGAGCTACCACCTTTCTATGTTCATGTGGCATCTCCCTTTCCCCTACTCCCTTGGGAAGTTCCTGCTGTCCATGTCTGTTCTTTTTCACTGCCATGTGCGAAAGCCCAACTGCCTGCGGCGGCTTCTCGCTCTTTTTCTAGACCACTTTCTCTCTAATTCCCATGCCATCGCAGTGTACACCTATGGTTCAAAGTCTTCTGACGGCGTCGGATTCGCAGCAGTGTTCCCGGACAGTGTTGTGCGAGGGCATCTGTTCCTTGGCTAGCATTTTTACAGCTGAATTGTACGCCATTCTTGTAGTACTTATTCGTATTCTATCTATGCCTGTGTCACCATTTGTGGTCGTTTCGGACTCCCTTAGTGCTTTACAGGCTATCCGAAAATTTGATACACCTCACCCCCTAGTTCTTCGTATCCGACTTTGGTTATGCTGATGACACTGTGCTTTTGGGAGATTCTGAAGAGAAGTTGCAGAGGTTGGTGGATGAATTTGGTAGGGTATGTAAAAGAAGAAAATTGAAAGTGAATATAGGAAAGAGTAAGGTGATGAGGATAAAAAGATTAAGTGACGAAAGATTGGATATCAGATTGGAAGGAGAGAGTATGGAGGAGGTGAATGTATTCAGATATTTGGGAGTGGACATGTCAGCAGATGGGTCTATGAAGGATGAGGTGAATCATAGAATTGATGAGGGGAAAAGGGTGAGTGGTGCACTTCGGAGTCTGTGGAGACAAAGAACTTTGTCCATGGAAGTAAAGAGGGGAATGTATGAGAGTATAACTATACTCTCATACATTCCCAATACTCTTATATGGGTGTGAAGCATGGGTGATGA
Source organism: Cherax destructor (assembly GCA_009830355.1). NCBI lineage: Eukaryota > Metazoa > Arthropoda > Malacostraca > Decapoda > Parastacidae > Cherax > Cherax destructor. Next base: position 10,799 of record WNWK01034717.1, read on the forward strand.
ATGTTGCAACGAGGAGAAGGCTGGAGGCAGTGGAGATGTCATGTCTGAGGTCAATGTGTGGAGTGAATATAATGCAGAGAATTCAGAGTTTGGAAATTAGGAGATGTGGGATTACCAAAACTATTAATCAGGGAACTGAGGAGGGGTTGTTGAGGTGGTTCGGACATGTAGAGAGAATGGAATGAGACAATGACTTCGAGAATGTATAAATCTGTAGTGGAGGGAAGGCGGGGTAGGGGTCGGCCTAGGAAAGGTTAGAGGGAGGGAGTAAAGGAGGTTTTGTGTGCGAGGGGCTTGGACTTCCAGCAAGCATGTGTGACAAATGGTTTTTAATACTTGACGTACTGTTGGAGTGTGAGCAAAGTCACATTTATGAAGGGATTCAGGGAAACCGGCAGGCCGGACTTGAGTCCTGGAGATGGGAAATACAGTGTCTGCACTCTGAGGGAGGGGTTTTAATGTTGCAGTTTTATAACTGTAGTGTAAAGCACCCCTCTGGCAAGACAGTGATGGAGTGAATGATGATGAAAGTTTTTCTTTTTTGGGCCACCCTGCCTTGGTAGGAATCGGCCGATGTGTTAATAAAAAAAAAATAATTCTCCACTAACTTTGGTATGCTTTTTAATAACCTATGTTGTACAGAGACCCAGAAATAGCTTCTTGAAGGGTAAACTACTGAGGGAAGTCAAGTTTTTTTGGCCTTGTGTGATCATTTCACCTTGCAACTCTCAAGCAAGAATTAGTGCTGTGCCTGACCTCTTGTGGCAGCTGGTAGCATTGAAATTTTCTACAAAATGGTGCAGAGCAGAAGACGGGTGAATACAGTGTGTATTAAGGTGCTGAAAGGAGCTGTATATAATACCAATGCCACAGTTCTGCTGCTGGCCATTCTCTGTGACACATATGAAATATACAATGAGGAGTTGCATGGCATAGTGCTGAATGGTGCGACGAGGATATTTGTTAAGTTTGCAAATGTGGGCGCCTACGAGATGATGGACCGGTACCAGGATAAATGCATGATCAACCCAGGATTGGAGGTACAATTGAAAGACGTATCCAGGCATTATACATGGATAATGATTAATAACATACCCTTCGAAGCAGACGAGACGGATATACGTGGAGTCTTCGTGGAGTATGGAGTGATCCATATGGTGTCATTTGGAAGGTAGACAGAGGGCATTTACACGTGATTACCTGAAGGAAGCTTCACACTGAAGATGACGCTCAGGAGACCGATACCCTCCTATGTGGTAATGGCCGACTTTAGAACACAAGTGTATGTCACCTACACAGGACAGCAATGTACCTGTAGGCGTGTGGCTCATTCGAGCATATGGTGGCGCAGTGCCCCAAAAAAATGAACCCCGGTCTCCAGGAGGGTCAAGGGAGGAGAAGGCCAGTGTGGTGAGCAGTGAGCTGATAAAATTGAATGTGGAACTAACGGGAAGGTGGAGTGATGTGGTGGATGTGACCCAGGACATGTGTTTAACCATACCTGATGTATCTCAGGTGTTGGAGATATTGGGCACAGGGGCAATTCTGATACAGGGGCGTTGACAGAGACGTTGGTTGAGTCCCAACATGCACTGTTAAGTGAGCTTTTAGATTAAATAAGTTTATTCAGGTATACACAAATACAGTTACATAGATCATACATAGCAGCATATGTGTAGAGAACCTAGGATAACACCAAAAAGTCAGACAGATACTCCTAGGGGGGAAAACTCCATAGAATGTTGGGGATGATGGGCTACAGAATGGAGGAAAAGGGGGAAGGGGTGTGGAGGGAAATAGTGCCGAAGCAAACAAATTGCAAGTGAAGGAGGTGGAGGTTGATGTCCACAGAGAGGGGATTCCTGAAGTAATGGAAATAGTTGGTGAATCAAGAAAGAGGTCGTGGGGGCATCAGACAGTGAAGATGTCCTGACACCAGCGCAGAGAACGTGCAAAAAAGCATGGGTGGATGTGGCACGTAGGGGTCAGGGGGGGGAAGGGTATGGGAAAGTAGGTGTAGTGTTGGGTAATGGGAAAAAGACTGGACCACTGAAAAGTAATGAACAAAGACTATAAGATCTAAAGGAAAGCCCCGTTACAATTATTCAAGTGTTTAACTATTAATGTAAATGGCCTGTGGGCTGATGTTAAAAAGCAATGGGTGGAGGTTATGTTAAGGAGATATGGTACGGATGTTGTAATGATGCAAGAACACAATTATAGGTGTTTACCTGGAGAGGGTTTCGGGGGTCAACGCCCTCACGGCCAGGTCTGAGACCAGGCCTCATGGTGGATCAGAGTCTGATCAACAAGACTGTTACTGTCGGCCACACGCGAACTGACGTACAAACCACAGCCCGGTTGGTCAGGTACTGACTTTAGGTGCCTGTCCAGTGCCTTCTTGAAGACAGTCAGGGGTCTTTTGCTAATCCCCCTAATGTATGCTTGGAGGCAGTTGAACAGTCTTGGGCCCTGGACACTTATGGTGTTGTCTCTCAGTGCACTTGAGGCGCCCCTGCTTTTCATCGGGGGAATGTTGCATCTCCTGCCAAGTCTTTTGCTTTCATAGGGAGTGATTTTCGTTTGCAGATTTGGTACCAATCCCTCCAGGACCTTCCAAGTGTACATTATCATGTATCTCTCTTGCCTGCATTCCAGGGAATACAGATCAAGGACCTTCAACCATTCCCAGTAATTTATGTGCTTTATCGTACTTATGTGAGCTGTGAAAGTTCTTTGTACACTCCAGGTCTGTAATGTCACCAGCCTTGAAGGGGGATGTTAGTGTACAGTAGTATTCCAGCCTAGAGAGAAGTGATTTGAAGAGTGTCATTGTGTGAGTGTGAATTGAGGATGAATGGATATAATGTGTTTGCACTGTATTCGAGGAGATTTAAAGGGTGGTGTGGCAGTGATGATAAGGGAGACCAGCCCATTTAAGTTATTAGCATGGGAGGAAGGGGGAAGGAAGTGAGGATGGGGAGTGGGGTGGGGAATGGGTTTGTTTCATGGGGGTATATATGACTGCGGATAGTAATAGAAGGATAAAGGAATCGTTTGTAAAGGAGGTGTTATTATATCATAGGGGCTGCCGGATATTGCTATCATAGGTGGGGACTGGAATTGTGTGATTAGAGGGAAGGTTGTTGAACCAAGAGGAGCTGGCTGCATCTTAGGGGTTTTGAGGGAAGCTTTGGGAAGGGGGGGGGGTGTAGTGGATGTGGTGAGAGAGGATGGGTGGAATGTGGAACATACTTTATTAGACGCGGGTATGAGGTGAGATTAGATCATATGTATGTAACGCCTGGGGTAAAGGTGGAAAGTGTTCAGATTTTGGACATAGGATTATCAGATCATCGGGGAGTATTGGTTGAGGTTGGGTGGGGGGCATATTAGGCATTACAGGAGTTATTGGAAGTTATTGGGGGGAGGAACATGTGGTGGGAGGGGTACAAAAATTTAACCTGGAGAAATTGGAAAATATTTTTTCTTACCAAAAAATAAGGCATAATTTGGCAACAGTTGATTAATCAGCTTCTTGCTATCATATTTCTCAAGTAGTTTTTCAAGAGATGTAATTTTATTTTATTTTCCTGTAATCAAGAAGGCCTGTTGAATTAGTGTTTTTTTTTTTTGTGCCTTTTTTTACTCCAAAAATAATTCTTTTATGATTGTTTCATTAAGATAATGCTACATGGAACTTGGAGATTAGAGTGAAACAGAGCGGAGAGATGGTGCTCAGAAGCAAAGGGCGCAACAAAGATGGGGTTAAGTGCAACACGGTCAAATTTGGTGTAGTAAAACATAGAGTTTACAGATAAGCAAAAAAAAAAATCAATTTTTTTTTTAATCCAATCTATTGACATTTCTCTCAAAAAACTTAGAATTATAGATTATCTAGCTCTTTATCTTTCATCTGATGTTGACTAGAACATTGTATATCTTACCAATTTTGTTGATAAGGGAGGGTTTTATGAAAAGTAGAATTTTGTAATATCTTGCAATTTTGCAAGATAAAGTAAATACAAATAAAATGTTGAAGGTAGAAAATGCTGGTTAAATCACAGTATCAATTTTCATTGAAATTGGACCAAAAACAAATACAGTGGAATACCATTTTCCATACCCTCCTTAACATACGTTTATTAGTGGGAGAGGAGGGGAGGGATAGATTTGCAGAGTGGTGGATGGATTTATGGGGAAGGGGAAAACAGTAGGAAATATAAAACAGTGATGGGAGGGAAGTGTGAAGCCAAGTATTATGGAATATTATAAGGCAAGGGGTAGAGAGGAGAACCAATGAGGTATGGGCTTCAGAATTATTTGGAGGGACAGTTAAAGAATTGTTACGAGGGGGGGTGGCATATCTAGTGGAAGAGATAGAGGCTATCAAAAGTAGGTTGAGAGATCTGCAAAACGATAGGTTCGATGGAGTTAGAGTACAGGGAGGGGGGGATTGAATATGTGCTATGGGGAGACAGGCCATCAGCATATGTACTGAGGATGTTTAGGAAAAGGCAAAGGGCAACAAATATGAGCGGTTTAGAGGTGCATGAAGGAATGGAAAGGTTTGTTGAAGGGCAGAAGTTAGAGACGACTGAGGGAATGAGTAGTTATGTAGATAAGTGGTTTAGTAGATACATGAGGCAGGGGAATAATAGGGTAAGGGAGGGACAGATACTGGAGGAGGGGATACTGCAAGTGTTAGAAAAGAAGGATATGGAGGGTTTAGAGGGAATTATTAGCGAAGACGAGGTGTGGATGGCAGTGCAGAGTATGAGTAAAGGAAAGGTGCCAGGAATGGATGGGCTACCAAATGATTTTTACATAAGGAATTGGATGGTATTGAAAGAATGTTTGGTAATACTGTTTAATTTAATGAAAGATATAGGGAAGATGGGGGAGACGCAGTGCACGGGGGTGGTGGTATTAGTACCGAAGGGGGATACACGGGGAAACATAAAGGATTATAGGGCATTATCATTAATGTGTGCTGATTATAAGATCTTTGCTAAAATACTGGGGAATAGATTAAAGAGGGTTATAGGGAGAGTCATTGATAAGGGACAACATGGAATACCGGGATGCAACATGTATAGAGGACATGGAAGGATTAGGGAGTTTATAGAGGAACGAAGGGGAGGAGGTGTGCTGGCTTTGGATTGGAAAGCAGCATATGATAGTGTAGAGAGGGAAATATGGATGATAATGAGGAGGTAGGGGTTTGGGAAAGAGACGATAGGGTGGGTGGAAATGTTGTATAGGGAAGCGGTCGTGAGAGTGCAAATAAATGGTAGAGTGGGAGAATTAGTGAGTATGGAAAGGGGTTTGAGGCAGGGGTGCTCTTTGTCACAAATATTGTTTGCATGTCTTCAGAATCCATTTTATCGCTTGATTTTGGAGGGTGTTAATGAGGGTGGAGAGAGGACGAGAAGCTCAACTACCATTGTGGGATATGTAGATGACACAATTGTCTTGATAGGGGGGGAGGAGGGGCTGAGGAATGTTGGTAGGATTATTCGTATCTTTGGGGAAACGACAGGAATGAGAGTAAATGGACATAAATCCAAATTGTTAGAAGTAGGAACATTGGTGGGGGGTGTTATGGGGGCACGGTATGGGTGGCCTGTTGTCGGTCAGTTGAAAATATGTGGGGTGGTATATATGGCGGATGCACAGGAGGCTAGGAAGGTAAATTCGGAAAGGGTGGTGGGGGTTCGGAGGATGAGGGATGGAGACCTGGGGGCATAACGCTGCAGCAGAGGGTTATAGTGGTAAATGCGCTTGTTTACAGTAAGCTGTGGCATGTGGCGGTGGTATATCCACTGATGAAGGATGACGTGCGGAGATTACAAAGGAGGATTATGAGATATATATGGGGGTATGGACGTTCATGGTTGCAGAAGGGTGTGGTAATGAAGCCAGTGGGTGATGGGGGTTTGGGGCTCATACCATTGGAGAAGAGGTTAAAAAGTGTTTATATAAAGCATAGTTATTTGAGAATGGGGAGAGGGGGCAAAAGGGTGGGAGTAGTGATGAAGGATGTGCAAGGTGGTGGGGAGGGAGTTGAAGGAGTGTAGCGATATGTTGAGGCATTTAATGTTGGTAAAAGAGCCAAAGGGGGTGAAGGTAAGTGTTTTGGGGAGAGTAGGGGGGAGGGAAATAGTGGAGGGGGAAGCAGTATACCCCATGTATGATTGGAAGGGGATCTGGGAGGGAATGTGTAGGCTTAGGTTGTGGGCATGGGTAAGGGAAATGATGTATAGTTTCTTGCATGGGATAGTGGTGTCCAGACAAGAGTTGTATAGAATGGGAATAGTCGGAACAGTTGTTCAAGGTGTGGAGTAGAGGAAACTGCATTTCATGCAGTATACTTTTGTGAATATTTGGATACTTTTGTAAATATTTGGATATCGTAAGGGTGTGGTTTGGATGGATAATACATATGGTAGGTGGGGGTATATCTGTATTGAGGGCATTGAGCTTAGACATAGGAGGGGTTGAGGATAACGTAAGAAAAGCTGTGAGGTATTTAGTTGTAGACTTCATATATATATCATGAGCAATGAGGGAAGTGAATGGTGAGGTATGGATAAGGGCATTGGCGGGCACTTTTTATAGAACGAAATGTAGAAATAGGGAACTTTTGGGGGGAAGGTGGAATGCAGCTTTTCCTAGTGGATATAGGGATATGACGGTAGGAAAGTTGATTTGCGTAGGTTGGGGAGATGGCTAAAATGAGTTGGTCTCCGGGAGGAAAGGGTCGGTGGAGTGGGTGTAATGGAGGGAGGGAGGTGAGTGTAAGGTGTATATGTGGAAAGTAAATGCGACCAGTCTAGTAATAAAGGGTAACATGTGTATACTGATTTATGAAAGGACAAAGGTTTGCCAAGGTTTATTTTATAAAGAAAAATTTATTCATACTAAGGTATGAAGGAAGGAAAGTTTTTGAAAATGGTTATGTGATGATAGGGGTCATTGTTTTTAAGATAACTATTGTTAATACTGCAGAGATATCAAAATTACCTTTATTCTAGTAATAGTGATTGAAATGGTAATTAAGGGTGATTCAAGGTATTTTGTACTTATGTTTTTCCACCTTACCTTCTTACCTTTATATATCTTATATGTCCCTATATTGTTTCTAACAGCTCGACTAGGCTCTTAGAGAGCAAAACACAATATAATGTTACATTAGTTGCACACTTGTTCTTTTATCTAACATATTGTCAGTAATTCTATCAGTATTATTACATGATTCCCTTGCATGAAGGAAAAACACAACCTCAATTGTCATTCACTTCATAAAAGATGATTTAGAATTCTGCACAAAAATTTAGGCCTGATGCCTAGTGTTAAGAAAGTCGAATATTTAGCACCTAACTGTTGGTGTTTGTTCGTGTGTAATCGAATTTGTGATCTGAATGTCAATGGTCAGTGAATATTATATATTATATATATCTCTGAGTTTTCAAATTCTAGTTGTGGCCCCTTGTCTCCTCAAGGGAGGTTCATTGACGTTGGTGAAGGGTTCTTGATCTAGGAAATTGGATCTGTCCTCCAGTTCCCTGAATTGAGCCGGAATACTTTCCACCCCCCACATGCACTGTATAATCCGACGGGTTTAGCGCTTCCCTATGATTATAATAATGTGGCCCCTTGTTCCCATGTCTCATCTTTGAAACATTCCGTCCCTATCAACCTTGTCAATTCTTCTCAGTATTTTATGTTATCATCATGTCCCCCTTTATCCCTCCTTTCCTCCAGTGTCGTCAGACTGAGTTCTCTTAGCCTATCTCCTTTGCTTCGGGATTAGTTTTGTTGCAAACTTTTACACTTTTTCCTAATTTTTTGACGTGCTTGACCAGATGTGGGTTCCATATTGGTGCTGCATACTCCAGTATGGGCCTGACGTACACGGTGTACAGTGTCGTGAATGACTCCTTACTTAGATGTCCAAACGATATTCTAAGGTTTATCTGAGAATAGCGGTTCGACATCAAAGTGTGTGTGCGTGTGTGTGTGTGTGTATGTAAATGTGTGTTCTTACCTACCTACCACTACATCAGTCTCCAGATTATTTCACTTCCTGTCAACTCATCTGAGTCTTCAATTTCCAACTGTGACCCCTTATTGCTGTGTCCCATCTCTGAAACATTCCGTCCCTATCCACCTTGTCAATTCCTCTCAGTATTTTGTATGTCGATATCATGTCTTCCTTATCTCTTCTGTCCTCCAGTGTCATCAGGTCGACTTTTCTTAACCTCTCCTTCTAGGACATACCCCTTTGCTCCGGGACCAGTCTTGTTGCAAACCTTTGCACTTTCTTTAATTTCTTGATGTGCTTGACCAGGTGTGGTTTCCCTACTGGTGCTGCATACTCCAATATGGGCCTGACGTACACGGTGTACAGAATCTTGAACGATTACTTGCTAAGGTGTTGAAATGCTTTTCTTATGTTTGCGAGGCGCCCATATGCTGCAGCAGTTATTTGGTTGATGTGCGCCTCAGATGTGCTCGGCTTGTATACAACTGCAATGACAAGATTTTGGTTTTCAATCTTTACTGCCAAAACTTCAACTACATCATTTGTAGTGTTTAGTAATTCTGAGCAAATGAGCTTTATTATACATAAGTGCTTTTTCCCGGTACAGGAGTCACCTGATGGAGTTCTTTGGTTGTTTGAGTGCTGATGGTTTATCACTGCTGCCTCCTAGTCTGAGGCATCTCTCCTTGTCTGTGGTGAGTGACGACCACGCTCGCAGCCTCCTGCCGCAGCTACATGATGCTGTAACCTCCAGACTACCTCAACTTGAAGACCTCAGTGAGTGTTCCACTGTGTCCTTAATCTCTGTATGTGATGGTGTTACTGAGAGTGCTTGTGGTGGTGCTAGTTGTAGTGCTAGTTGTAGTGCTAGTTGTAGTGCTAGTTGTAGTGCTAGTTGTAGTGCTAGTTGTAGTGCTAGTTGTTCTGGTTGTTTTGTTATGTCGTCTGTGTCTTAGTGTATGATAGGGTTAACGGTTTTATTAGAGGTGGTGGTAATGGTGGATGGTGTGTATCTTACTGTGTGTGGTGTTACTGGTGGTAGGACTAGTGTTATACTATACAAGCCGCCAGATGCAACTTCCCAACAATTCAAATAACTTTTGAAAATTGACATCTGTCTGGAAAATCTCCCAACTCCTGCCCCAAATATCTTGTTCGGTGATTTCAAATTAAGACAACTTGCAACTTGTAGGCTCTGTGCATATAAGTGTTTTTGAGGGCTACACAAGGGTACTGCAGGGGTTATCAATGTGTCAGGGTAGTGAACAACCCTTGAAGTGATTTACGAGTTGCCCTGATCCACATAAGTGTGGGGAGAGCCATAATTTTATAAGTGATCTAGAAATAAACATTTGGTGGCGGAGTCAGTGGGCCTAGTGTGCTCCAGGCTGACGTTGCCACGTGTGTCACCCTGGATAATAAAGTGAAATAAATA
>WNWK01034718.1:0-20279 GCA_009830355.1 Cherax destructor
AAAAAGTGTGTTGTGTGTGCTTACACTACACAGCGACCCCAAGTGCGAAAAGACACACGATACATGTGTCAGCAATGTGGAGTGGCACTCTGTATGAATCCATGCTTCTTGGAGTATCATACAGTGGTGGACTTCTAGAAACATAAATGGGATCTGTAAATACCTTGTATATATATGTAAACAATAGTATGTGATTGAACCAGGTGTACAAATTCATCAATCAGTGTGAACATGTGTGTTTGTGACAGTATGATTACTAATTCAGTACCAAACATTTGTGTCTAAACAAGAATTGGCAATGATATCAAAAGATCTACATCAAAACATTATTATCATAGTATGAAAACAACAGAAAATGGAAAAAAAATGAAAAAAACGATAAATGTTTATTGTTGCCGACACCACATCATTTAGCACCAACTTCGCGGGCTTATATCTCGGTAAGTACTGGCCCTAAAAATTTTTTTTTAGCCTATCCTGTTTATAAAAATGTGCTCTTCATTTAAAAAAAAAATGATTTTTTTTTTTTAAATATTCGAAGCAGTACACGAGTGAACGTAGATCTACGTGTGGACAGTTAATGGGTTAAATTCTTCTGCCTCTACATATTCTTTAAAGTCACGCACAAATTTTTCAGCCCCATGTTTATCTGAACTGGCACCCTCACTATGACTTACAACACTCTGTATGCCACTTCGCTTCTTGAAGTTTTTGAACCAGCCTTTGCTGACCTTAAATTCATCAACATCAACACTGGTTTCAGTCATTTTCTTGACAAGATCGGCATGCAACTGCCTTGCTTTTTCACATATGATGGATTGCACAACACTATCACCCACTAGCAGTTTTTCGTTTATCCACACCAATAACAATTTCTCCATATTTTCAATTGTTTGTGATCTCTGTTTCGTTATCGTATTCACCCCTTTCGCAACATTAGCTTCCGTGATTTCTTTTCTCTTCGCCACAATGGAACTGATGGTTGATGGGTTTTTCTTGTACAGTGGACCCCCAGTTAACGAAAAAAATTCATTCCAGAAGCCTGCTCAAGTGCCATTACCGAACGAATTTACTTCCTTAAGAAATAATGTCACGTACGTTAGTCTATTTCAGACCCCCCAAAAGTACACTTCTACAAGCACTTACAATAGTATTATACTTACATAATTATACGATTTCCGGGGTGTTTGTTAACCGGGGGTCCATTGTATATCCTGGCGAGCTCGGCAATACGTACACCACTATCATATTTTTCTATTATTTCTTTCTTCATTTCTACGGTGTTCCTCACTTTCTTTACCAAAGAACTGGCACTAGGAGCTTTCTTTGGGCCCATGGTAGCTTATTTAGTAGTCACATAATAATCAAGGGCCAAAAACAATGAATTGTTAATAAATGTTTTGTATGAACTCCTGGGGTGATGTTCACTCAAGCATAAACAATGCTAGACTGCGTGACAATGTGCGTGGGAGGTGCGTGGGTGGCGGGCCTACGGCCTTTGTATGTGCGCAGCACTGGTGTACAGGTTCCGTACCATCGGCGAAAACTGAGACAATCGGCGAAAACTGAGACAATTTTTCCACGAAAAAAGTGATCGAAAACCAAAATCGGCGAAAACTGTGACAATCGAAAACCAAGGGATGACTGTAATGTCTAAGCACCGGACCTCTGTCAATGAAAAGATGGAGACTCTGCTGTTGATGTGGTTGAGGAAGGAGGAGCTCGCAGGAGATACCGTGACTGAGGGTATCATTTGCGAGAAGGCACAGAGGCATTTACGCTGATTTGCTGCGGAAGACCCCAGACATTTCAATGGACGAGGCATCACAAACGTCGTTTAAAGCCAGTCGGGGCTGGTTCGAAAAGTTTAAAAGGAGGGCCGGCATTTACTCTGTCGTTAGGCATGGTGAGGGAGTGAGCTCTGATGTGAAGGCAGCTGAGGATTTTGTCAAAACTTTTGCAGAAGTGATAGCAGCCGAAGACTACATCTCTCAGCAAGTCTTCAACTGTGACAAGACAGGGCTCTTCTGGAAGAAGATGCCAAGGAGGACTTACCTAACTGCAGAGAAGATGCCAGGCCACAAACCCATGAAGGACAGGTTAACCCTCGCATTCTGCGCCAATGCGAGTGGCGACTACAAGATCAAGCCGCTGCTGGTATATCATTCAGAAAACCCCAGAGCCTTTAAGTCGCATAAGATTCTAAAAGAAAAACTGGACGTTATGTGGAGGACAAACCCGAAGGCATGGGTCACCAGGCAGTTCTTTGTGGAGTGGGTAAACCTGGTCTTTGGTCCTACCGTTAAGAAGTATCTCCAGGAAAATAACCTACCCCTGCAAGCCCTTCTCGTCCTGGACAATGCACCTGCTCACCCACCGAACATCGCAGACGATATAATCAAAGAGTTCAAGTTTATAAAAGTTTTCTACCTTCCACCCAACACCACCGCTATCCTGCAGCCCATGGACCAACAGGTGATTTCTAATTTCAAGACGCTCTTCACCAAGCACCTGTTCTGCCGCTGCTTTGACGTGACAGAGAGTACAAACTTAACCCTTCGAGAATTCTGGAAGGACCACTATAACATCGTGATATGCCTCAAAATTATAAATATGGCCTGGCAGGGTGTTACAAGGAGGACCTTGACCTCTGCATGGAAGAAGCTGTGGCCTGAGGTTGTGTCTGAAAGGGACTTCGAAGGATTCGAACCCAAAGAGCCAGTGGTGGAGGAGATTGTGTCCCTTGGAAAGGTCATGGGCATGGAGGTGGATGAAGATGATGTGAACCATCTCATTGAGGAGCACTCCGAGGAGCTGACGACGTTGGAGTTAGATGAACTACATATGCAGCAGCATCAGGAGGTTTTGCAGGACATTCGTACCGCAGAGGCGCAAGATGTGGAGGAGTATATCTCTACAAGTGAGATAAAAGAAATGTTGGAAATCTGGGAGAGATTATCAGGCTTTATTGAAAAAAAACACCCAGAGAAAGCTTCAAGTGGTCGAGTGTTGGACCTATTTAATGATGCTTGCATAAGTCATTTCCGAAACATTCTGAAAGGGAGGAAGAAACAAACCTCCATGGACAGTTTTTTCTTGAAACGCTCTGCAGATGAAAGTTTGACAAGCGTGGAGAAAAAGCCAAAAATCAGTGAATAGTGAAATACGTAACATTAAAATAAAAACTGGAGCAGTTAAGTAACAAAGTGCATCATTAACAGTGTAGCAATTAAGTGTACATAGGATTAAGAGTGTATCACCCAGAGAAAGTTTCAAGTGGTCGTGTGTTGGACCTATGTAATGACGCATGCGCAAGTCATTTCCGAAACATTCTGAAAAAGGAGGAAATGAAATGAACTGACTGCATACGCCGATGTGCCCAGCATCTCTTCTCCTTCTCCAAGGTAAATGCTGTATTATTACATAATTTCTTTAAGTATTATTATTATTATTACAGTAGTACCCCAGTATACGATGGTCTCCAAACTCGCCCTTTTATGTAAGTTTATTTTTTTAAATGCTTTTGTAAGTGTATTTTTGGGGGTCTAAAAGGACTAATCTATTTTACATTATTCCTTATGGGGATAAATTCGTTTGGTAATGGCACTTGAACAGCATTCTGGAACGAAAAAATATCGTAAACCGGGGTACCACTGTACTCACCTAATTGTACTCACCTAATTGTGGTTGCAGGGGTCGAGACTCAGCTCCTGGCCCCGCCTCTTCGCTGTCTGCTACTGGGTCTCTGCTCTCCCTGCTCCATGAGCTTTATCATACCTTGTCTTAAAACTATGTATGGTTCCCGCCTCCACTATATCGTTCGCTAGACTATTCCACTTCCTGACTACTCTATGGCTGAAGAAATGCTTCCTAACATCCCTTTGACTCATCTGAGTCTTCAGCTTCCAGTTGTGCCCCCTTGTTTCTGTGTTCCCTCTCTTGAACAGTCTGTCACTATCCACCTTGTCGATTCCCTGCAGCATTTTGTATGTCGTTATCATGTCTCCTCTAACCCTTCTATCCTCCAGTGTTGTTAGTCCTATTTCCCTCAACCTTTCTTCATAGGACAGTCCCCTGAGTTGTGGAACTAGCCTTGTCGCAAACCTTTGCACTTTCTCTAGTTTTTTGACGTGCTTGACAAGATGTGGGTTCCAGACTGGTGCTGCATACTCTAGTATGGGCCTGACGTACATGGTGTACAGTGTCTTGAATGATTCCTTGTTAAGGTAACGGAACGCTAATCTTAGGTTTGCCAGTCGCCCATATGCTGCCGCAGTTATCTGGTTGATGTGTGCCTCCGGAGACGTGCTTGGCGTTATACTCACCCCAAGGTCTTTCTCCTTTGACGAGGTTTGTAGCCTTTGTCCACCTAGCCTGTACTCTGTCAGCGGTCTTCTTTGCCCTTCTCCGATCTTCATGACTTTGCATTTGGTGGGATTAAATTCGAGAAGCTAGTTGCTAGACCAGATGTCAAGCTTGTCTAGGTCTGTTTGAAGTCCTGGTTGGTCCTCTTCCGATGCGATTCTCCTCGTTAGTTTCACATCATCTGCGAACAGAGACACTTCTGAGTCTATCCCGTCCGTCATGTCATTTACATACACCAAGAATAGCACTGGTCCTAGAACTGACCCCTGCAGTACACCGCTCGTCACAGACGCCCACTGTGATACCCCATCACACACCATGACCCGTTGTTGCCTCCCTGTGAGGTATTCCCTGATCCATTCCAGTGCCCTTCCTGTTATACATGCCTGTTCTTCCATTTTCTTTACTAATCTCATATGAGGAACTGTGTCGAAGGCCTTCCTGCAGTCCAGGAAAATGCAATCAACCCACCCTTCTCTCTCTTGCTTTACTTCTGTTACTTTATCATAGAACTCCAGGAGGTTTGTTACACAGAATTTGCCTTCCCGGAAGTTTTTTAGTTTGATATCTTTATTATGCACCCCATACCCATCCTGTGGGCGGTAGTCAAAAGATTACAGAGGTACATAATGGGTCCAGGGACTGGACCTCAAAGTTTGATAGCTGAGCAAGTTACAAAGGTAATGAACTCAGATGGTCACAATCATGACAAGTTACAAAGGTATTTGCAGATTACAAAGGTATATATAGGGTCCAGAGACTGGGCCCCAAAGTTTTGATAGCTGAACAAGGTACAATGGTAATGAATTCACTAGTTACAAGGTAATGAATCATGTAAGTAAATTTACTTACGTCTGTACATGGTTGCAATCATGAACAAATTATAAATCAATGAGCAATCTATTAGTCTACACACATCCACAACTGTAACGAGTTATTGGTGCAGATTTTAATTGTTGTGTCACACACGCACACATATATATATATATACACACACACACACACATACACACATACAAACACATGTATATACATACACACATACACATACATATATACATACACACACACATACACACACACACACGTGGCAATGCTTTATTTACAGGGAGCAAAGTCAGGGTATTTTTCCAGAATGGTCTGTAATATACCACTGTGGATAAAATACTTTGACATATCTTGAACATTTCTGAGTGAGTTGTCTCTCACACGCACCGGCGACTGTCCTGTGAAGGATAGGAAGTTCTGCACCACATGTAGTAGTGAAGGACATGATTTTCGAGCATGCACCGCCTCTGCCCCACCAACACCATCTTGTCTCAACTGTAAAAGCAACGATCACCACACTCTTAAGAACATAAGAACATAAGAAAGAAGGAACACTGCAGCAGGCCTACCGGCCCATGCGAGGCAGGTCCAAGTCTCCCACCACCTTAAGCTAATGCCCCGACCCAGCCAGGTCAGGTTACATTCACTTAAGGAAGGAGCACGGCATCTGACCTAGTAGCACAAGCTAGTCAGGACCAACTCACACCCACCCGCACCCACTCATATATTTATCTACCCCATTTTTAAAACTGCACAGCGTTTTAGCCTCTATAACTTGCTGCTAAATGTCCTACACGAAAAGACATTATGAAAAAGACCCAAGAAGCTGCACAGAAAAAGTCATCTTCAAGATCACCCACCTATGCTGCTATTACAAAACTTCAAGCTACCACAACAAAAATCCTCCAAGCTTCCACTCAACCTACTACTACCAACATCGCACCTGCCAGTGACCCCACCACCATCTACTACTGTATGGTTTATGCTCATATGCATAATGTTGCTGTTCCTGGGACATTCAACACAACCATTAATGAACTTCTCATGTTAAACAACATGCCCGAGTTCAAATTCCCAGATTCTCCACCATCTTCTCTGATACTCTGATACTCAGTCACTTTATTTGCTTAATTGTATTCTTATATTCAAACAACTACCTCATTGTGTATGTGACTTACTTTATATTTCCTTTATAAGCAACTACCTGATAAGTGCAATCATTTACTTATATTTTATAAATACCTTTTACCATTAGCCAACTTCAGTCACTTTATTAACTTCAATTTAATCAAAACTACTTTTAATATTAGTCAAATCTGTTTTAACTATTAGTTCAATAGCTCCTTTCATTCATTAACCTCTTATTGCCTTTCATATACTAAAAGTTTAAACCAGTGCAATATTGAATCAAAAATTTATTTTTCCATACCAATTTAATACTAGTCATTGAAGTTGTTCTAACCATTCATTAGACAGTTAAATTAGTATATCATTAACATTATTCAAATATCATATATCACTGTAAAAAATTCCTGTAAACACTTGCACATAATTGTTTTAATCCATTAGCAAGTAAGACTTTAATCTAATACCATATCATTAAGTTTAGCATAATCTATTGTTCTCAAGTCTAGTTATTGAATCACACTAAATCCTATGATTACAGGCATTGATCCTGATATCAATCTATTATTAAATGACTTACATGACTCCAACAGCAACTGTAACTATTACACAGCTGATCAAGCAAAGACATTACTCAGAGCCAACAATAACTTAACTATCTTCAATTACAACGTTAGATCTTTGAGCAAACATTATGATGACCTCACAGCACTACTCCAATCCCTACAGTCCAATATGTCAATCATCACACTCACTGAGACCTGGCTAAAGCCTGATACTACAGGTGTCTATGCCATCCCAGGTTACACAGCCATTCACAACTGTAGGACAGACCAGCGAGGGGGTGGAACAGCAATATATTATACAGATCAACTCGAATGTATCAAATACTCTTGCACAAGGGATGAACATGGAGAATATATTATAGCTAAATTTAAATCAAAAGACCTGCAAAAACCCCTCACAGTGATAAACATCTACAGATTACCACAGTCAAACATCCGCCACTTTAGTGAAAAACTAGGAAACCTGATAATCGATTCACGCCTTAACAAAGATCATTTGCTGCTCACAGGAGATTTCAACATAAATCTCCTACATGACCAAGACCCGCAGGTAACTGAATTCACAAACACTATGAGCAACTGCTTATTACTACCAACAATATCAAAACCTACAAGAATCTCCGATAATAGTACCTCGTTACTAGACCACATCTGGACTAACACAATATCCCCTCTAAAATCAGGCATAATCACAGAAAACACCACAGACCACTACCCTACTTTTCTCATAACTAACCTAGGCATTCTGCCCCAAGAAATTGCAAAAGTTACCTTCAGACTACATAATGAGTCTGCTGTTAATAATTTTATATCAGATATGACGAACATTGACTGGCTTAATGAATTGAAAACACATTCAGATACTAATGAATGCATCAAGAACTTTCTTAAAAACACACACAACCTTTATAACAGACATTGCCCGAAAAAAACTAAACAGATCACAGCTAAGAGACTTAACAATCCCTGGCTAACACCCAGCATCCTTAAATCCAATAACAAAGAGGCACCAATATGAAAAACAATATAGAAGGGTGTAGATGAATGGTTCAGAGAACCGACAAGTTGTTAAATTAGACACATATGCAACACTTGGGTATCTTTATTGTGGAAACGTTTCGCCACACAGTGGCTTCATCAGTCCAATACAAAGTAGAAAGGTGTAAGGAGAGGAGGAGTTTGAGGTTTTCAGTCCCTCGGCCTGGAGTCGATGTGTTCAGTCCATCAATCTTGTTAGAAGTAGCACAAGGCCGTAGAGGTGGCTATATGCTGTAATCAGGTGAGATGCAGCAGGGAGGCAGGTCATAGTGGTATCAACCACTAGTCGAAGTAAGTCCTTGTCCAAGGTTTGGACAAATGTTGAAGAATCCCTTTGTATCAAGATCCCAAGAAGTTGCTGTGTCAGACAGGATGTAGATGAATGGTTCAGAGAACCGACAGTTGTTAAATTAGACACATATGCAACACTTGGGTATCTTTTTGGAAACGTTTCGCCACACAGTGGCTTCATCAGTCCCAAAACAAGTAGAAAGGTGTAAGGAGAGGAGGTTTGAGGTTATCAGTCCTCGGCCTGGAGTCGATGTGTTCAGTCCATCAATCTTGTTAGAAGTGTAGCACAAGGCCGTAGAGGTGGCTATATGCTGTAATCAGGTGAGATGGCAGGAGGAGGCAGGTCATAGTGGTATCAACCACTAGTCGAAATAAGTCCTTGTCCAAGGTTTGGACAAATGTTGAAGAATCCTTTGTATCAAGATCCCAAGAAGTTGCTGTGTCAGACAGGATGTAGATGAATGGTTCAGAGAACCGACAAGTTGTTAAATTAGACACATATGCAACACTTGGGTATCTTTGTTGGGAAACGTTTAGCCACACAGTGGCTTCATCAGTCAATACAAAGTAGAAAGGTGTAGGAGGAGGAGTTTGAGGTTATCAGTCCTCGGCCTGGAGTCGATGTGTTCAGTCCATCAATCTTGTTAGAGTCTAACAAGATTGATGGACTAACATCGACTCCAGGCCGAGGACTGAACCTCAAACTCTCTCCTTACACCTTTCTACTGTATGACTGATGAAGCCACTGTGTGGCAAACGTTTCCAATAAGATACCCAAGTGTTGCATATGTGTCTATTTAACAACTGTCGGTTCTCTGAACCATTCATCTACATCTGTCTGACACAGCAACTTCTTGGGATCTTGATACAAAGGGATTCTTCAACATTTGTCCAAACCTTGGACAGGACTACTCGACTAGTGGTTGATACCACTATGACCTGCCTCCTCCTGCTGCATCTCACTGATTACGCATATAAGCCACCTCTACGCCTTGTGCTCACTCTAACAAGATTGATGGACTGACATCGACTCCAGGCCGAGGACTGAACCTCAAACTCCTCCTCTCACACCTTCTACTTTGTATTGGACTGATGAAGCCACTGTGTGGCGACTTTCCTAAGATACCCAAGTGTTGCTATGTGTCTAATTTAACAACTTGTCGTTCTCTGAACCATTCATCTACATCCTGTCTGACAGCAACTTCTTGGGATCTTGATACAAAGGGATTCTTCAACATTTGTCCAAACCTTGGACAGGACTACTTCGACTAGTGGTTGATACCACTATGACCTGCCTCCTCCTGCTGCATCTCACCTGATTACAGCATTAAGCCACCTCTACGGCCTGTGCTACACTTCTGACAAGATTGATGGACTGAACACATCGACTCCAGGCCGAGGACGATAACCTCAACTCTCCTCTCTACACCTTCTACTTTGTATTGGACTGATGAAGCCACTGTGGAACTTCCCAATAAAGATACCCAAGTGTTGCATATGTGTCTAATTTAACAATATAGAAGGGTCTAATAACCAGAGAACAATCCAAACGCTACTCATCAATCCTTACTAGCCTGATAAGAAGGTCCAAAAAATTGTATTATGAGAACAGACTCCAGACCGTAAAGGTGATATGAAAAAGACCTGGAAAACCCTATCTACAATTCTAGGAAATAAAAAGATATCCACGAACAATACCATCAAATTATCAAAAACAGACGAACCCCTACTCTCACCAACTGAGACAGCAAACAGACTTAATGTTTTCTTCTCCACCATAGGAAAGAATCTAGCGAGTAAAATCCCAAGCTCGAACACTCGTCCAACAGACTACCTCACCAACACCTACCCAGAAACACTATTCCTAGCTCCTACCAACTCACTTGAAGTCTCGCTCATAATCAACACCCTTAAAAACAAAGCAGGAGACATAAACAGCTTACCACCCTTTATGTACAAAAAAGCTTCACACGTACTGTCACCAATTATAGCAGCATTATTCAATAAATCCATTGAATCTTCTACCTTCCCATCAATTCTCAAAATAGCTTCCCGGAATCCGTGCTGTCTGGCGTTGATTATCCTGTTCAGCTCCAGATGTTCCACCATTCTTTTCCTGATGATTTTCTCCAAGACTTTGCACACTATACACGTAAGTGACACCGGTCTATAGTTTAGTGCCTCTTTTCTGTCTCCTTTTTTAAAGATGGGGACTACGTTGGCCTTTTTCCATACCTCAGGTAGCTGCCCAGTTTCAAGGGATGTGTTGAATATTACATTATTATTATTTTTGTTTTCCTTATGAAACTACGTTGTATAAAGTGATCTAATGGAGTCTGCCTTACAAACACTCCATTTTCTGTAATAATAAAAGCATGGGAAGGTATGGAGGAATGGCCGCCATGGTAGCCCTATCCATAACAACAACAATGGCTGCTGTGCCCCCGCGCTCGACTAACACTACTCGCATACATAATATTTCATTCATTCTAGTGTATTTATCATGTTTCTATGTTATTAATACAGTGGTACCTCTACTTATGAGCAGCTCCCAACTCGAACAATTATGTAAGTGTATTTTTAGGGGTCTGAAATGGATTAACCTAATTTTCATTATTTCTTATGGGAAAAAATACCTTCGGTATTGGCACTTGAATAGTCGACTGGAACGAATTTTGCTCATAAGTAGAGGTACCACTGTATTGTTTATCATGTCATAGTAGACGAATTATGATAGATAAATAAGCCGTAGAGTTGATATTAGTGAAATACTGAAGTATATTTTGTTCCCACTGGTTGACAGCACCCACTCACACTGGTTGACAGCACCCACTCACACTGGTTGACAGCACCCACTCACACTGGTTGACAGCACCCACTCACACTGGTTGACAGCACCCACTCACACTGGTTGACAGCACCCACTCACACTGGTTGACAGCACCCACTCACACTGGTTGACAGCACCCACTCACACTGGTTGACAGCACCCACTCACACTGGTTGACAGCACCCTCACACTGGTTGACAGCACCCACTCACACTGGTTGACAGCACCCACTCACACTGGTTGACAGCACCCACTCACACTGGTTGACAGCACCCACTCACACTGGTTGACAGCACCCACTCACACTGGTTGACAGCACCCACTCACACTGGTTGACAGCACCCACTCACACTGGTTGACAGCACCCACTCACACTGGTTGACAGCACCCACTCACACTGGTTGACAGCACCCACTCACACTGGTTGACAGCACCCTACTGCACCTCACTGGTTGACAGCACCCACTCACACTGGTTGACAGCACCCACTCACACTGGTTGACAGCACCCACACTGGTTGAAGCACCCCTCCCTGGTTGACAGCACCCACTCACACTGGTTGACAGTACCCACTCACACTGGTTGACAGTACCCACTCACACTGGTTGACAGTACCCACTCACACTGGTTGACAGTACTTACACACTGGTTGACAGTACCTACACACTGGTTGACAGTACCTACACACTGGTTGACAGTACCTACACACTGGTTGACAGTACCTACACACTGGTTGACAGTACCTACACACTGGTTGACAGTACCTACACACTGGTTGACAGTACCTACACACTGGTTGACAGTACCTACACACTGGTTGACAGTACCTACACACTGGTTGACAGTACCTACACACTGGTTGACAGTACTACACACTGGTTGAGTACACACTGGTTGACAGTACCTACACACTGGTTGACAGTACCTACACACTGGTTGACAGTACCTACACACTGGTTGACAGTACCTACACACTGGTTGACAGTACCTACACACTGGTTGACAGTACCTACACACTGGTTGACAGTACCTACACACTGGTTGACAGTACCTACACACTGGTTGACAATACCTACACACTGGTTGACAGTACCTACACACTGGTTGACAGTACCTACACACTGGTTGACAGTACCTACACACTGGTTGACAGTACCTACACACTGGTTGACAGTACCTACACACTGATTGACAGTACCTACAGACTGGTTGACAGTACCTACACACTGGTTGACAGTACCTACACACTGGTTGACAGTACCTACACACTGGTTGACAGTACCTACACACTGGTTGACAATACCTACACACTGGTTGACAGTACCTACACACTGGTTGACAGTACCTACACACTGGTTGACAGTACCTACAGACTGGTTGACAGTACCTACAGACTGGTTGACAGTACCTACACACTGATTGACAGTACCTACACACTGGTTGACAGTACCTACACACTGGTTGACAGTACCTACAGACTGGTTGACAGTACCTACACACTGGTTGACAGTACCTACACACTGGTTGACAGTACCTACACACTGGTTGACAGTACCTACACACTGGTTGACAGTACCTACACACTGGTTGACAGTACCTACACACTGGTTGACAGTACCTACACACTGGTTGACAGTACCTACACACTGGTTGACAATACCTACACACTGGTTGACAGTACCTACACACTGGTTGACAGTACCTACACACTGGTTGACAGTACCTACACACTGGTTGACAGTACCTACACACTGGCTGACAGTACCTACACACTGGCTGACAGTACCTACACACTGGCTGACAGTAAGAATACCTTGTTATGGTGGAACCTGCAATGAACTACACACAGATGTCAGGGAGCAGCAATATTACACTCTGTGTGACGTCTACAAGTGTTATCACACACCTGTTGCCACACCTACCACTTGTACCATCATTCTTGGTGCTGATACCGTCGCCACTGCTGTTATCGTCGCCACAGCTGATACCGTTGCCACAGCTGCGCCACCACAACAACACTGCAGTCAGCTGATAACATGCGGGACCACTGTGATGCCAACACTATAATAATAATACAATACAATACAATTTTATTTCTTTGCTCGTGTACATAGGTTTACATTACAATCATAAATTGAAGTGCAAAGAGAGCCTCTGACATGCCTTGGCATTAGGGGCAGCTTAATCTAATGGCTTATAGACTATGAACATAATATTAGAGTAATTGAGTGAGATTGTATTGGTAGATCGTACAAATTATAATAATAATAATAATAATAATAATAATAATAATAATAATAATAATAATAATAATATTTATTTACTACAAGTACATGTACAAGGTGTTGTTAGTTAGCTTGATATCTTTATTATGCACCCCATACTAGGGATGTATCGGATGTGAAAATTTAGACATCCGCGGAACTCATTACAGTTGTGGCTGGGTGTAGACTAATAGATTGCTCATTGCTTTATAATTTGTTCATGAGTGCAACCATGTACAGACGTAAGTAAATTTACTTACATGATTCATTACCTTGTAACTAGTGAATTCATTACCATTGTACCTTGTTCAGCTATCAAAACTTTGGGGCCCAGTCTCTGGACCCTATATATACCTCTGTAATCTGCAAATACCTTTGTAACTTGTCATGATTGTGACCATCTGAGTTCATTACCTTTGTAACTTGCTCAGCTATCAAACTTTGAGGTCCAGTCCCTGGACCCATTATGTACCTCTGTAATCTTTTGACTACCGCCCACAGGATGGGTATGGGGTGCATAATAAAGATATCAAACTAACTAACGCGGATGCGGATGTGTATACGGATGTCTTACTTACATATTTTGCCAGTTGGATTATGGTCACACCCTGCGTCATTATGTACTGGAGTGCGATAAAATTAATGAATTCAGAGACTACTCACTCAGAAATGTTCAAGATATGTCAAAGTATTTTATCCACAGTGGTATATTACAGACCATTCTGGAAAAATACCCTGACTTTGCTCCCTGTAAATAAAGCATTGACACGTGTGTGTGTGTGTATGTATATATGTACTCACCTATTTGTGGTTGCAGGGGTCGATTCATAGCTCCTGGCCCCGCCTCTTCACAGATAAACTAATTCCCATGCCGGGAATCGAACCCGGACCTCCTGGGTGAAAGCCAGGTATCCTAGCCACTGTGTATGTGTGTATGTATATATATGTATGTGTGTGTATGTGTGTGTGTATATGTATGTGTATATGTATATGTGTGTATGTGTGACCCAACAATTAAAATTTGCACCAATAAATCATTACAGTTGTGGCTGGGTGTAGACTAATAGATTGCTCATTGCTTTATAATTTGTTCATGAGTGCAACCATGTACAGACGTAAGTAAATTTACTTACATGATTCATTACCTTGTAACTAGTGAATTCATTACCATTGTACCTTGTTCAGCTATCAAAACTTTGGGGCCCAGTCTCTGGCCCCTATATATACCTCTGTAATCTGCAAATACCTTTGTAACTTGTCATGATTGTGACCATCTGAGTTAATTACCTTTGTGGAAAATATTGGCTATTTTCCTGAAAGGTTATACTCGATAGCCTTTCTAATGTGAATATTCTTAATGTGTGGCTGTTGGTTCGTATTTTGTTGAGAAGAAAACAGAACCATCCCGAAACGCGTGGGTACGCCGAGCTGGGTCAAGTGAAGTCGCCCAGGGAGTCTGTCTCGTGGGATAAGCGGATGAAGGTGGAACGATGGGAGAGCTCTGGATATAACGGAGATGGAAATCGGCGTTTACTACGACCAAATCGCGGTTAATGGTCTCTCTTCACAATAGTGAATGTTGTGAATATTCGCCGGGCATAATGTGGGACATTAAGTTCAAGAAACTACAATAATAGAGTGATAATGTGTTAAATAGTGACCGACCACGCCATTACGGTTTGTTGATGGAGGAAATGTGCGTCGGTTCGATCAGTGTTCATCGTACACAATTATTAATGGATTAACTTCTAACGAGGGTAAATTAGTGGGACATTAAACCGACGGGTTAATAGTGTTAAAAGTGTTACGTATAAACTGTAATAAAGGGGTATAGTGAGAGGATATGAATCACTACCCCGACCAACCACATTAAATAACGCCCGGTCTCGTGGGCGTAAGAGAGTTCAAGGGATCAATCTTCTTTTGACTCATCGGGACAACCACCAACATCATCGTCTTGCCTGAAGAATAATCTACCGAGCAGGACCACGAGATCCGTCGAAGAATAGCGACAAGAATGCTGTTTCTTCCCCACTGTAAGTACTCTTATTGTCTTAGCAACCGTCTGGCCAGTAGGTATGTTGGGATAATGTGGGTTTACTGCACCAATAACTCATTACAGTTGTGGCTGGGTGTAGACTAATAGATTGCTCATTGCTTTATAATTTGTTCATGAGTGCAACCATGTACAGACGTAAGTAAATTTACTTACATGATTCATTACCTTGTAACTAGTGAATTCATTACCATTGTACCTTGTTCAGCTGTCAAAACTTTGGGGCCCAGTCTCTGGACCCTATATATACCTCTGTAATCTGCAAATACCTTTGTAACTTGTCATAATTGTGACCATCTGAGTTCATTACCTTTGTAACTTGCTCAGCTATCAAACTTTGAGGTCCAGTCCCTGGACCCATTATGTACCTCTGTAATTTTTTGACTACCGCCCACAGGATGGGTATGGGGTGCATAATAAAGATATCAAACTAACTACGGTGGGAATGATAATGACGGGATCTTCAAGTGAACAGCAATGGCACGGATAAAGGGTGAGTGATATTAAGTTGTACTCTTTCCTCCTTCTCCCCAATCAGTCAGACATTAACCCATAAAGTACACAAAATTTAACAATACCGTAACCATTTGTGGGGAATTAAGAGATTACCTGTCTGGGCTTCACCGCCACTTACAACAAAATAATCTCCCGGGAGTGGACCGACTAGTATAATTTTACCGCGGTTACCCCCGTTGAGGCGTGTGAGAAAACTTGCCCCACTCCTGGTTACATTTAAGGGGACCCTCCGATATTCTCACTCTAAATCCGCATCTATCCTTGACCAGTTTATTAAGAATGAGTAACACCAATGGTTACGGTATTGTTAAATTTTGTGGACTGTATAGGTTGATGTCTGACTGATTGGGGAGAAGGAGGAAAGAGTACAACTTAATATCACTCACCCTTTATCCTGTGCTATTGCTGTTCACTTGAAGATCCCATCATTATCATTCCCACCGTAAACCCACATTATCCTAACATACCTACTGGCCAGACGGTTGCTAAGACAATAAGAGTACTTACAGTGGGGAAGAAACAGCATTCTTGTCGCTATTTTTCGACGGATCTCATGGTTCTGCTCGGTAGATTATTCTTCCGGCAAGACGATGATGTTGGTGGTTGTCCCGATGAGTCAAGAGAAGATTGATCCCTTGAACTCTCATACGCCCACGAGACCGGGCGTTATTTAACGTGGTTGGTCAGGGTAGTGATTCATATCCTCTTACTATACCCCTTGATTAGAGTTTATATGCAACACTTTACACACTATTCACACGTCCGTTTAATGTCCCATTAATTTACTCTCGTTAGAAGTTAATCCATTAATAATTGTGTACGATGAACACTGATCGAATCGACGCACATTTCCGCCATCAACACCGCCATGGCGGCGTCGCTCACTGTTTAACACATTATCGCTCTATTAGTATAGTTTCTTGGACTTCTTCATGTCCACGTATCTCGGCGAATATTCACAACATTCACTATTGTGAAGAAGAAGCCCATAAACGATTTGGTCATAGTAACTGATTTCAATCTCCATTATATCCAGGGCCCACCCATCGTTCACCTCCATTCACTTTATCCCACGACGTGACTGTCCTCGTATGATGATACACATTGCCGTCACCCATCGCGATGGTTTTTTCTTTCCTCATCTCAGAAAAAATACGAACCAACAGCCACACGTAGAATAATACATTAGAAGGCTATCAGTATAACCTTTCGGGAAATACCCCAATATTTTCCACACTGAAGCCGGACAGAGTTCGTTAGACGATTCAAATCAGGTCAGTTTTGCAACAGGAGTTTCAGCCCGCCCGGGACTGAACAACTGTCTTCTGGTAGGCGAACCACACTTTCTGTCTCTGGTATCCCTGGTCTGTGTCGTCTTCCAGCATCACTCGTGTCACTTTCCCTTAGGGTTTCGTTCTGATTGATAGAACTCCTTTAATTCTAAGGGGATTAACTGACAATGATGCGTAAACTCTCTTGGCCTCGACCTAACACTTTGACATTCCTGACCTTTACCCTGAGCGTCATGGATACAATGTTACTACCTTGCCATTACAATGTTCGAGGTTACTCAGTATCCAAAAAATTAACACAATGTCACCGGTTGAATATTCTGTCGATTAGCCGCTTCTGACGCACCATAAAAATGTTCATAGTGTAAGGAGATACTCTTTACATACATTAGACCAGTGATTAATTACTTTATTTAACATCTTAAATTATCATAATACTGTCACATTATTATAATCTTCATCAATTTCCTCAGGATTATCTCTATAGAATTAGCAGCGGCGGCAGAGGCAGCATCCTAGCAGCCCTTATTCTCCAAAAAACTCAGCGCTCATCAAAGCTTGTGATGGCCTAATTGAATTACAACTGCACAAACCCGTAGATCACATAATGACCCAAGAATGAAATGCTACCCAAGCAACAACAATTAGATCTGGAAGACAGCCCTGCAAACCCAAACATCGCCCGCGCTGCCAGACGGACGCTATGCAATCTAAAGGAAATAAGAGAAAACGCATAAGCAATGTGTCAATCATCACACTCACTGAGACCTGGCACGACTATTCTAGTGTTTATGGCATCCCAGGTTACACAGCCATTCTGGTGCAGGACAGATCGAGGGGTGGAATAGCTATATTACTCAAGATCAACTTGAATGTATCAATAACTCTTGCATAAGGGATGACTTTATGAAATATATTATATTAAATTCTAAATCAAAGACCTGCAAAACCCTCACAGTGATAAACATCTGCAGATTACCACCGGTCAAAAGCATACCATTTTATTGAAAAACTGGGTAACTAATAACTGAGTGCACCTGTAGACAAGACCATTTTGCTCACAGGATTATCTCTATAGATAGGTGCAGCTTCTAGTTTCCGTCCACATATCAAGTGAGAAGGAGTCAGTACTTTTTGCGTCGGGAGTATCAATTATGTACGAGAGAGGACGATTATTTATCCGATTCTCTCCCTCCACTAATACTGCCCGGAACCCCCCAAAATTTAAATTTCTTTTTCCCGGTGAATTTTTTACGCAGACACCTTTTACTGTACCTATCAGTTTTTCATCAACCCCCCTTCCCAAAGGGGGGCCCGGGGAAAACTATAAACTTCCAGCCACCCCCCTGATTTAACAGAGACTGTACTTCATTACTCTCATTTAATTCCCCCCAAATGTTGCGCCCCTTTCCAAAATTTAAATTAAGTTTTTCTGAAATCATGAGTCTCTGGACAGGATCTCCTAGCTGCAAATTTACGAAACTTTTGGGCATTAATCCCAATACGGGGCCCAGTTCCCACAACTTGTGTACTGGCTCAACAGCATTCTCTATAGAAGAATATGTACTCTGGGGCGGCGTTTCGTGCGTAAGACACACGGGTGACTGCATTTATGGTTTCCCCTCCAGTCATTCATTCCCGGAGGAAGCCCTTTAATGAAGGGCCCTGCACCCGTGTTGAGAAGAGTGACTCCACACCTGGGTCATACCCTTCAAAAAAGGCTGCATAATAGTCGCTGCCTACTAATACTCCTATTGGTCCCACAGAGTCATTATTGACCACTGGGGTTGTCAGGTTTCACCTTATTATGGGAGAGCCCTGCATGGCGGCATTAAGACCCATGGTAGAGATTTTTTCTGGTACCCCATCCACGACTCCCCCGCTTTAAACGGGTTTCCTTCTGCCCAGATCGACTTTTATATGGGGGGGTTGTTGTACACGGTTTTTTTACCCAAAGGGGAAGCCCGATAATTTCGGTTGTAGGATGTCCCCCGTACCCACCCCTTAAGGCAACTGGGGCTTTATGAAAGAGGAGACCCCTGATCTAACAACGTTGTCCTCTCTTGGCTTTTGCCTTTTATCCTTTAAAATCATGTCCAACACCGGTAAAGGGAACGTCAGCTTTAAAATTACGAAAAGTTGGCCTAAAAGTTTTCATGCGCCACTGTGGTGTCAGGGTGATTATCTTTGCCATTACTAGGAGTACACCCACTCTTGCACATCACTATGTGGTGTCTGCCTTTGTATTGGTAACAAGTATTCAGTCTGGCCTGGCAATCCCTTTTCATTATGATTACCCGACATCCCAATGCACCGGTTAAGTTTGTCTAATCTCTTCACTTTCGCATTCCCAAAAATTTTAAAAGCAAAGTTTAAGAGATGGGTTCCATTGGGAAAAGACAATTTTTCTTTTCTTGGGTCGACAGTTTACCCCGGGTTACCCCTATTGGGTAAAAAAAAAACAGATCACAGCTGAGACTTAACAACCCCCCTTTAAAACCCAGCATCCTTAAATCCAATTTAAAAAGAGGCACCAATATGAAAAACAATACCCGAAGGGGTCTAATTAAAAAGAACAATCCAAAGCTACTCATCAACTTTCCAGCCTGATAAGGAGATCAAAAAAAATTTTATTTGAGAACAGACTCCAGAACATAAAAAGGGGATATGAAAAAAAACCTTTGGGAAAACCCTATCTGCAATTCTGGAAAAAAATAAGATAGCGAAAAACAACACCATCAAATTATCAAAAGCAGATGAACCCCCCACCCCACCTGCTGGGGACAGCAAACAGACTTTAATTGTTTTCCCCACAAAAAATCTGGGGTAAAATCCCCGCTCAAACACCTGTCCAACAGACTACCTCACAAACACCTAAACAATACACTATTCCTAGCTCCTACCAACCCAATTGGGAAACCCGCTCATAATCAACACCCTTAAAAACAAGGGGAGACATAAACAGCTTACCAACTTTATGTACAAAAAAACTTCACAGGTACTGTCACCAATTATAGCAACACTATTCAATAAATCCATTGAAGCCTCTACCTTTCCATCAATTTAAAATAGCTAGGGTCACCCCCCATCCACAAAAGGGGGTGATCA
>WNWK01034719.1:0-20279 GCA_009830355.1 Cherax destructor
GGAGTATGTTCCCTCTAAAGCGCCAGCATATAGCCCCTGCGCCCAGCGTCCTATGTTTACATCATGTATTATGCCATAACTCTTAAATACATCTTTAATATCCTGTTGTCCGGATTCAAAGGGCACATTATGCACCTTAATCCACTTAAAAGTGGCAGAAACATCTTTCAAACATACCTCTAGGCCTTGATGTACCACTAACTTTTTCTCCTGGTATGTATCGACGACTCGTTGATAAGCTGCAGTGCAAGCTAATTTGATGAAGATCCTCCTTGATCCGTTTAATGATATGCCATAAATCTCCTCATGCGATAATCCAAAAGTGTCTCGTATTATTGCAGGCAGTAGAACCTCTGCATTAGACGTATATATGGCTCCCTGGACCAAGTCAACACAGACCGTGTTCACTCGTCTCCTGTAACCGTCGGCCATTGTTTGAAAATGACGTTGCCACTAGCTGCCGCCAGGGAGCACCACCAGCACACCCGCACACAACCAAGGCTGGGCGTGGAATGTCTCTGTTAACTACAGTGTTCAGTAGTGTAGGTGGTGGTGGCAGAGCCGTCTATCTGTTAACTACAGTGTTCAGTAGTGTAGGTGGTGATGGCAGAGCCTTCTATCTGTTAACTACAGTGTTCAGTAGTGTAGGTGGTGGTGGCAGAGCCGTCTATCTGTTAACTACAGTGTTCAGTAGTGTAGGTGGTGGTGGCAGAGCCTTCTATCTGTTAACTACAGTGTTCAGTAGTGTAGGTGGTGGTGGCAGAGCCGTCTATCTGTTAACTACAGTGTTCAGTAGTGTAGGTGGTGATGGCAGAGCCTTCTATCTGTTAACTACAGTGTTCAGTAGTGTAGGTGGTGGTGGCAGAGCCTTCTATCTGTTACTGACGTGTTCAGTAGTGTAGGGGTGGTGGCAGAGCCTTCATCTGTTAACTACAGTGTTCAGTAGTGTAGGTGGTGGTGGCAGAGCCTTCTATCTGTTAACTACAGTGTTCAGTAGTGTAGGTGGTGATGGCAGAGCCTTCTATCTGTTAACTACAGTGTTCAGTAGTGTAGGTGGTGGTGGCAGAGCCTTCATCTGTTAACTACAGTGTTCAGTAGTGTAGGTGGTGGTGGCAGAGCCTTCATCTGTTAACTACAGTGTTCAGTAGTGTAGGTGGTGGTGGCAGAGCCTTCTATCTGTAACTACAGTGTTCAGTAGTGTAGGTGGTGGTGGCAGAGCCTTCTATCTGTTAACTACAGTGTTCAGTAGTGTAGGTGGTGGTGGCAGAGCCTTCTATCTGTTAACTACAGTGTTCAGTAGTTTAGGTGGTGGTGGCAGAGCCTTCTATCTGTTAACTACAGTGTTCAGTAGTGTAGGTGGTGGTGGCAGAGCCTTCTATCTGTTAACTACAGTGTTCAGTAGTGTAGGTGGTGATGGCAGAGCCGTCATTCTGTTAACTACAGTGTTCAGTAGTGTAGGTGGTGGTGGCAGAGCCTTCTATCTGTTAACTACAGTGTTCAGTAGTGTAGGTGGTGGTGGCAGAGTCGTTCATCTGTTAACTACAGTGTTCAGTAGTGTAGGTGGTGATGGCAGAGCCTTCTATCTGTTAACTACAGTGTTCAGTAGTGTAGGTGGTGGTGGCAGAGCCTTCTATCTGTTAACTACAGTGTTCAGTAGTGTAGGTGGTTGTGGCAGAGCCTTCTATCTGTTAACTACAGTGTTCAGTAGTGTAGGTGGTGGTGGCAGAGCCTTCTATCTGTGAACTATAGTGTTCAGTAGTGTAGGTGGTGGTGGCAGAGCCCTCTATCTGTTAACTACAGTGTTCATTAGTGTAGGTGGTGGTGGCAGAGCCTTCTATCTGTTAACTACAGTGTTCAGTAGTGTAGTGGTGGCAGAGCCTTCATCTGTTAACTACAGTGTTCAGTAGTGTAGGTGGTGGTGGCAGAGCCTTCATCTGTTAACTACAGTGTTCAGTAGTGTAGGTGGTGATGGCAGAGCCGTCATTCTGTTAACTACAGTGTTCAGTAGTGTAGGTGGTGGTGCCAGAGCCTTCTATCTGTTAACTACAGTGTTCAGTAGTGTAGGTGGTGGTGGCAGAGCCGTCTATCTGTTAACTACAGTGTTCAGTAGTGTAGGTGGTGGTGCCAGAGCCTTCTATCTGTTAACTACAGTGTTCAGTAGTGTAGGTGGTGGTGGCAGAGCCTTCTATCTGTTAACTACAGTGTTCAGTAGTGTAGGTGGTGGTTCCAGAGCCTTCTATCTGTTAACTACAGTGTTCAGTAGTGTAGGTGGTGGTGGCAGAGCCTTCTATCTGTTAACTACAGTGTTCAGTAGTGTAGGTGGTGGTGCCAGAGCCTTCTATCTGTTAACTACAGTGTTCAGTAGTGTAGGTGGTGGTGGCAGAGCCTTCTATCTGTTACCTACAGTGTTCAGTAGTGTAGGTGGGGGTGGGTGGCAGAGCCGTCTATCTGTTAACTACAGTGTTCAGTAGTGTAGGTGGTGTTGGCAGAGCCGTCTATCTGTTAACTACAGTGTTCAGTAGTGTAGGTGGTGGTGCCAGAGCCTTCTATCTGTTAACTACAGTGTTCAGTAGTGTAGGTGGTGGTGGCAGAGCCTTCTATCTGTTAACTACAGTGGTCAGTAGTGTAGGTGGTGGTGCCAGAGCCTTCTATCTGTTAACTACAGTGTTCAGTAGTGTAGGTGGTGGTGGCAGAGCCGTCTATCTGTTACCTACAGTGTTCAGTAGTGTAGGTGGTGGTGGCAGAGCCGTTCATCTGTTAACTACAGTTAGTGTTCAGTAGTGTAGGTGGTGGTGGCACAGCCGTTCATCTGTTAACTACAGTGTTCAGTAGTGTAGGTAGTGGTGGCAGAGTCGTTCATCTGTTAACTACAGTGTTCAGTAGTTTAGGTGGTGGTGGCAGAGTCGTTCATGTGTTAACTACAGTGTTCAGTAGTGTAGGTGGTGGTGGGAAAGCCGTTCATCTGTTAACTACAGTGTTCAGTAGTGTAGGTGGTGGTGGCAGAGCCTTTCATCTGTTAACTACAGTGTTCAGTAGTGTAGGTGGTGGTGGCAGAGTCGTTCATCTGTTAACTACAGTGTTCAGTAGTGTAGGTGGTGGTGGCAGAGCCGTTCATCTGTTAACTACAGTGTTCAGTAGTGTAGGTGGTGGTGGCAGAGTCGTTCATCTGTTAACTACAGTGTTCAGTAGTGTATGTGGTGGTGCCAGAGCCTTCTATCTGTTACCTACAGTGTTCAGTAGTGTAGGTGGTGGTGGCAGAGCCGTCTATCTGTTAACTACAGTGTTCAGTAGTGTAGGTGGTGGTGGCAGAGCCGTCTATCTGTTACCTACAGTGTTCAGTAGTGTAGGTGGTGGTGGCAGAGCCTTCTATCTGTGAACTACAGTGTTCAGTAGTGTAGGTGGTGGTGGCAGAGCCTTCTATTTGTTAACTACAGTGTTCAGTATTGTAGGTGGTGGTGGCACAGCCGTTCATCTGTTAACTACAGTGTTCAGTAGTGTAGGTGGTGGTGGCAGAGCCTTCTATCTGTTAACTACAGTGTTCAGTAGTGTAGGTGGTGGTGGCAGAGCCTTCTATCTGTTAACTACAGTGTTCAGTATTGTAGGTGGTGGTGGCACAGCCGTTCATCTGTTAACTACAGTGTTCAGTAGTGTAGGTGGTGGTGGCAGAGCCGTTCATCTGTTAACTACAGTCAGTGTTCAGTAGTGTAGGTGGTGGTGGCACAGCCGTTCATCTGTTAACTACAGTGTTCAGTAGTGTAGGTGGTGGTGGCAGAGCCGTTCATCTGTTAACTACAGTGTTCAGTAGTGTAGGTGGTGGTGGCAAAGCCGTTCATCTGTTAACTACAGTGTTCAGTAGTGTAGGTGGTGGTGGCAGAGCCTTTCATCTGTTAACTACAGTGTTCAGTAGTGTAGGTGGTGGTGGCAGAGTCGTTCATCTGTTAACTACAGTGTTCAGTAGTGTAGGTGGTGGTGGCAGAGCCGTTTATCTGTTAACTACAGTGTTCAGTAGTGTAGGTGGTGGTGGCAGAGTCGTTCATCTGTTAACTACAGTGTTCAGTAGTGTAGGTGGTGGTGGCAGAGCCGTTCATCTGTTAATTACAGTGTTCAGTAGTGTAGGTGGTGGTGGCAGAGCCGTTCATCTGTTACCTTTTTTTTATATTTTATTTAAGACCATATGTACATTACATATATTAGATATACACAACCGAGCAAGTGCTCGAAACATATCACAATGTTGAGACAACTTCCTGACAGTTCCGGTGGACCAAAACCTCCTAATTGACATTATAATAGTATTTACACAGTACACAATAAATAACAAGGAAGAACTTTCCATACCTCCTGCTGGAGTGTACATACAGTGCCTACCATATATCCTGCTGGAGTGTACACACAGTACCTACCATACATCCTGCTGGAGTGTACAGTGCCTACCATACAGCCTGCTGGAGTGTACACACAGTGCCTACCATACCTTATTCTGGAGTGTACACACAGTGCCTACCATACATCCTGCTGGAGTGTACAGTGCCTACCATACAGCCTGCTGGAGTGTACACACAGTGCCTACCATACATCCTGCTGGAGTGTACACACAGTGCCTACCATACATCCTGCTGGAGTGTACAGTGCCTACCATACAGCCTGCTGGAGTGTACACACAGTGCCTACCATACCTCCTGCTGGAGTGTACACACAGTGCCTACCATACCTCCTGCTGGAGTGTACACACAGTGCCTACCATACATCCTGCTGGAGTGTACACACAGTGCCTACCATACCTCCTGCTGGAGTGTACACACAGTGCCTACCATACCTCCTGCTGGAGTGTACACACAGTGCCTACCATACATCCTGCTGGAGTGTACACACAGTGCCTACCATACCTCCTGCTGGAGTGTACACACAGTGCCTACCATACATCCTGCTGGAGTGTACAAACAGTGCCTACCATATATCCAAGAATCCCTCACAACCACATTATATGGTCTTCTTAAGAAAATATCACAAGAATTCACCAACTATACACTGACAAATAAGTATTTTCCCCGGCAAACCACTTAAGTTTTATGTAATCTCATAAATCTTTTACTCATACATTACAGTATAAACATTTGTAATTCCACCTTATTCATTACTTCCCTCATCCTATGTATTCTGCAATGAATTTCAACTCTTGACACAATATAGAATAATTACAAACATTAATACAGCCTTATCCTAATGAGAACCTGAAATTCTCTACCATGGTTTTAATTTTTGAGAATCCTAACACTGACTACTGTCTGTTTGGACAGTATATTTCCATATGTCTTCCACCACCTCCACACATATTATTAACAGTGGTAACACACCTATACCTAAGGAATTCCCCCCCTTCCCTATCCTAATACATACATAATGCCTTATAGCATAGCTGCATCCAATGATACACATTATACAACATCTTGATGCTATTAAAGTCAGCATGTTCTTGATGAAACTCACCATCATGAACATCTGTTCCAGCAATTTCTCGCTACTGTACCTTTGACTCAATGTTTGACACAATATGCATAAACATCTCCTATGGTAAGTAATAATAATAATATAATAATAATATCTTTATTTACTACAAGTACATGTACATGGTATACATGGTAGGTGGTGGTGGCAGAGTCGTTCATCTGTTAATTACAGTGTTCAGTAGTGTAGGTGGTGGTGGCAGAGCCGTTCATCTGTTAACTACAGTGTTCAGTAGTGTAGGTGGTGGTGGCAGAGCCGTTCATCTGTTAACTACAGTGTTCAGTAGTATAGGTGGTGGTGGCAGAGTCGTTCATCTGTTAACTACAGTGTTCAGTAGTGTAGGTGGTGGTGGCAGAGCCTTCTATCTGTTAACTACAGTGTTCAGTAGTGTAGGTGGTGGTGGCAGAGCCTTCTATCTGTTAACTACAGTGTTCAGTAGTGTAGGTGGTGGTGGCAGAGCCTTCTATCTGTTAACTACAGTGTTCAGTAGTGTAGGTGGTGGTGGCAGAGCCGTCTATCTGTTAACTACAGTGTTCAGTAGTGTAGGTTGTGGTGGCAGAGCCTTCTATCTGTTAACTACAGTGTTCAGTAGTGTAGGTTGTGGTGGCAGAGCCGTTCATCTGTTAACTACAGTGTTCAGTAGTGTAGGTGGTGGTGGCAGAGCCGTTCATCTGTTAACTACAGTGTTCAACTCATCTTAGGTTTTTGTTTACTCCTACACAACATCTGACCCAACTGGTTTTAAATCTGAAAAACTGATCAACTAATATATTTGAAAATTTGAAGAGCCATTAACATGTGCAGGAATTCACTGCTCAGTTTTACACAGAAAATTCCTGAAACTGATTTACACGAAGTTGTCTTAAAAGATTCTCTTCTGATCAGCTTCAAAAATTCAGGTATTGTCGAGTCATTGACATAAGTTGTCATTAATTATAGATTCACATATATACAGAGTGAAGAGGCAGAGCCAGGAGCTGAGACGCGACCCCTGCAACCAAGTATAGGCGAGCACACGAACAAACAATTGCATTTTGAAGCGACCAGCTAAGAGGCGGGCCCAGGAGCTGTGAATCAACCCCTGCAACTACAAGTAGGAGAGCACATGTAGGTGGGAGCACACACACACGCACACAGAAGAGGTATGATAAAGCTCATGGAGTAGGAAGAGTGACCTAGTAGCGACCAGTGAAGTGGCGGGGCCAGGAGCTGTGAATCGACCCTTGCAACCACAATTAGGTGAGTACACACATCACACACACACACACACACACACACACAAACAAACACACATTCACACTTACACACACACACACAATCACGAGCTGTGACTCGACCCCCAACCCCAACTAGGCAGTACACACACACACACATACACACACACACACACACCGCACACACACGCACATACACGCACACACACATACACACACACACATGGACACATACTTGGACAGAGACAAGATGTTCCAGAGAGGGGACACAGAAACAAGGGGTCACAATTGGAAGTTGAAGACTCCTATGAGTCAAAGGGATGTTAGGAAGTATTTCTTCATTCATAGAGTTGTCAGGAAGTGAAATAGCCTAGAAAGTGACGTAGTGGAGGCAGGAACCATACATAGTTTTAAGACGAGGTTTGATAAAGCTCATGGAGCAGGGAGAGAGAGGACCTAGTAGCAATCAATTAAGAGGAAGGGCCAGGAGCTATGACTCTACAACTGCAACCACAAATAGGTGAGTACATGGAGCCGGAAGAGTGACCCAGTAGCGGCCAGTGAAGAGGCGGGGACAGGAGCTATGACTCGATCCCTGCAACCACAACTAGGTGAGTACACACACACAAACACACACACACACTCACAAACACACACATATATAGTGGAGGCAGGAACCATACATAGTTTTAAGACAAGGTATGATAAAGCTCATGGAGCAGGGAGAGCAGAGACTCAGTAGCGGACAGCGAAGAGGCGGGGCCAGGAGCTGAGTCTCGACCCCTGCAACCACAATTAGATGAGTACACACACATGGAGCGGGGAGAGTGACCCAGTAGCGGCCAGTGAAGAGACGGGGACAGGAGCTATGAATCGACCCCTCCAACCACAACTAGGTGAGTACACACAAATACACACACACACACACACACACACACACACACACACACACACACACATAGGAGAAGATGACATGACCCAGCTGGCAAATTTTCTGAGAATAGGGGGATTTGCAAGAGGAAGAATCCGGCCAGTCAAAGTAATTTTCAAAGCAGAATTGACTCGAAACAGGATCCTGCAGGAGAAAGCAAGACTAAGGGATATGTCAGAGTACCGGAGGGTGTATCTCGACCGCGACAGAACACGGGAAGAAAGACAGAAACTGAAAGAGAGGGTACAGAGACAAAAGGAGGAAAGAGAGATGGACAGGAGAACCCAGACTCAGGAGGAAGCTCTAATACAACCACCTTCAGATGTTCCCCAACCTGGACAACCCCAATGCAACCAAACAACCTAACCCAAAACACACATGCCATACCCAATGATTCCACCCACCTCATTACAAACTCCACCTTCACACCAACCATCCATAGTTCTCCATCAGATCTCCCACTTTCCCAACCCCAACATACCCCCCAGACTACGGTTTTAGAAAAGAAGTTAAAGGTTTGGTATACAAATGCAGATGGTATAACAAATAAATGTGAGGAGTGGCATGAAAGAATAAAGGAGACATCCCCAGACATAATAGCACTCACAGAAACGAAACTCACCAGGATGATAACAGATGCAATCTTCCCACCCGGATATCAAATCCTCAGGAAAGATAGAGGGAGAAGAGGGGGAGGAGGAGTTGCACTGCTCATTAAGAACAGGTGGGGATTTGAGGAAGTGGAAGGAATGGATGGAATGGGTGAAAGGGACTACATAGTAGGAACAATTCAGTCTGAGGGCCATAAGGTGGTAATTGCTGTAATGTACAACCCGCCACAGAACTGCAGGAGGCCAAGAGAAGAATACGACGAGAGCAACAGAGCAATGGTAGACACACTAGCCGAGGTAGCCAGAAGAGCCCACATGGGGAGAGCAAAGTTACTAGTTATGGGTGATTTCAATCACAAAGAGATTGATTGGGAAAACCTAGAGCCCCATGGAGGTCCTGAATCATGGAGAGCCAAGATGATGGATGTGGTACTGGAAAACCTCATGCATCAACATGTTAGAGACACTACCAGAGAGAGAGGTGGGGATGATCCAGCAAGACTGGACCTAGTATTCTCCTTGAGTAGTTCGGACATCGAGGATATCACGTATGAAAGGCCCCTTGGAGCTAGTGATCATTTGGTTCTGTGTTTTGATTATATAGTTGAGCTACAAGTGGAGAGAGAGCAGGAATAGGAAGGGAGAAACGAAACTACAAAAGGGGGACTACACAGGCATGAGGAACTTCCTACAAGACGTTCAGTGGGAGAGAGAATTGGCAGGAAAACCAGTAAAAGAAATGATGGAATATGTGACAACCAAATGCAAAGAGGCAGAGGAGAGGTTTGTCCCCAAGGAAACAGAAGTAATGGGAAGACCAGAACGAGTCCTTGGTTCACCCAGAGGTGTAGGGAGGCAAAAGTAAGTGTAATAGAGAATGGAAAAAGTACAGAAGACAAAGGACCCAGGAAAATAAAGAGATTAGCCGAAGAGCCAGAAACGAATATGCACAGGTAAGAAGGAGGCTCAGCGACAATATGAAAATGATATAGCATCAAAAGTTAAGTCAGACCCGAAGCTGTTGTATAGCCACATCAGGAGGAAAACAACAGTCAAGGACCAGGTAATCAGGCTGAGAAAGGAAGGTGGGGAGTTCACAATAAACGACCAAGAGGTATGTGAGGAGCTCAACATGAGATTTAAAGAAGTATTTACACAGGAGACAGGTAGGACTCCAGGAATTCAGAATAGGGAGGTATACCAACAAGTGCTGGATGAAATACACACAACCGAGGAGGAGGTGAAGAAGCTGCTATGTGAACTCGATACCTCAAAAGCGGTGGGACCGGACAACATTTCTCCGTGGGTCCTTAGAGAGGGAGCAGAGATGTTGTGTGCGCCACTAACACAAATCTTCAACACATCCATTGAAACTGGGCAACTACCTGAGGCGTGGAAGATGGCAAATGTAGTCCCAATTTTTAAGAAAGGAGACAGACACGAGGCATTAAACTACAGACCTGTGTCACTGACGTGTATAGTATGCAAAGTCATGGAGAAGATCATCAGGAGGAGAGTGGTGGAGCACCTAGAAAGACACAGGCTTATAAACGATAACCAGCACGGTTTCAGGAAGGAAAATCCTGTGTCACAAACCTACTGGAGTTTTATGACAAGGTAACAGAAGTAAGACACGAGAGAGAGGGGTGGATAGACTGCATTTTTTGGACTGCAAGAAGGCGTTCGACACAGTTCCTCACAAGAGGTTAATGCAAAAGCTAGAGGATCAGGCACACGTAACAGGAAAAGCACTGCAATGGATCAGAGAATATCTGACAGGGAGGCAACAACGAGTCATGGTACGTGACGAGATGTCAGAGTGGGCACCTGTGACGAGTGGAGTTCCACAAGGGTCAGTCCTAGGACCTGTACTGTTTTGGTATATGTGAATGACATAACGGAAGGGATAGACTCAGAAGTGTCCCTGTTTGCAGATGATGTGAAGTTAATGAGAAGAATCAAATCAGTCGAGGATCAGGCAGGACTACAAAGAGACCTGGACAGGCTGCAAGCCTGGTCCAGTAACTGGCTCCTTGAATTTAACCCTGCCAAATGTAAAATCATGAATATCGGGGAAGGGCAAAGAAGACCGCAGACAGAGTATAGTCTAGGTGGCCAAAGACTGCAAACCTCACTCAAAGAAAAGATCTTGGGGTGAGTATAATACCGAGCACATCTCCTGAGGCACACATCAATCAGATAACTGCTGCAGCATACGGGCGGCTGGCAAACCTAAGAATAGCGTTCCAATACCTCACTAAGGAATCATTCAAGACCCTGTATACCATATACGTCAGGCCCATACTGGAGTATGCAGCACCAGTTTGGAACCCACACCTGGTCAAGCACGTCAAGAAATTAGAGAAAGTGCAAAGGTTTGCAACAAGACTAGTCCCAGAGCTAAGGGATTGTCCTACGAAGAAAGGTTAAGGAAATCGGCCTGACGACACTAGAGGACAGGAGGGTTAGGGGAGACATGATAACGACATATAAAATACTGCGAGGAATAGATAAGGTGGACAGAGACAAGATGTTCCAGAGAGGGACACAGAAACAAGGGGTCACAATTGGAAGTTGAAGACTCCTATGAGTCAAAGGGATGTTAGGAAGTATTTCTTCAGTCATAGAGTTGTCAGGAAGTGGAATAGCTTAGAAAGCGACATAGTGGAGGCAGGAACCATACATAGTTTTAAGACTAGGTTTGATAAAGCTCATGGAGCAGGGAGAGAGAGGACCTAGTAGCAATCAGTGAAGAGGCGGGGCCAGGAGCTATGACTCGACCCCTGCAACCACAAATAGGTGAGTACAAATAGGTGAGTACACACACACACACAGGCAGGAGCACTCAGTAAGAGTAACAACAATGTACTAATGCTAGCCTACTTCATATCACTATCCCACTGATGTCTATATCCTATTCTACTTTGTGTGGACTCTTACTCTTTGTTTTTGTTTTTCAAGGTAAATTTTATTTTTGAACCTATGGTGTTACTATGGGCTCCCATCCATTCCATATCCTTGCTAATCTTTATATGGGTATAAAGGACATACTTCTATTGAAGTATGTCCTTCCTCTAAATGAGAATCTCTTTGTTTAATTTCCGTGACGTTCAAGTCCACCACTTCTGACAGACTTTTATTTTCCGGTAATCTCCTGCCTGTGCGTGATGGATGTTCATTCTCAACTTTGCTTACCTTGCGTCTTGCGTTAAATATTTTTATTTCTCTTTTCCTCGATGCCTTCCGCATCTGTGACTCACAATGTCTCGACTCTGAAATCTCTACTCTTCAGCTCTTTCTCTCGCCTTAGACTATTACACTTCCTGACTACTCTATGACTGAAGAAATACTTCCTAACATCCCTTTGACTCATCTTAGTCTTCAACTTCCAATTGTGACCCCTTGTTTATGTGCCCCCTCTCTAGAATATTTGTCTCTATCCACCTTGTCTATTTTGTATGTCATTATCATGTCTCCCTAACCCTCCTGTCATCCAGTTTGTCAGGCCGATTTCCCTTAACCTTTCTTCGTAGAACATTCCCCTTAGCTCCGGAACTAACCTTGTCGCAAACTTTTGCACTTTCTCTAATTTCTTGACGTATATGGAGAGAAAAAAATGGTTAAGAGAAGGGTGAAGGATTTAAAAGGAGAGCAAATGATAGAGTGGGTGAGATGCTATCAATAAATTGTGCTGAGAATAAGAAAAAGTTTTCGAGAATTATTAAGTTAAGAAACCTAGGAAATGGTTGGATATGACAGTTAAAAATAGGAGAGTTAATATATGGACAATCTGGATTATCGGTAACGGAATATTTTCAGAAACTGTTAAATATTGATGAAGATATGGAAGCTGTAATTTCGTTCAGTGGGCAGGGAGGTATAACATCTTGCAGGAGTGAGAATGAGCCAGTTATGAGTTGTGGGAAGTGTGTGAGGCAGTGGGTAGAATGAAAGGGGTAAGGCAGCTGGGATTGATGTGATAAAGACCAAAATGTTTAAAGCAGGTGGCGATATAGTTTTGGAATCGTTGGTGCTTTTATTTATTAAATATATGGAAGGGGAAGGTACCTATAGATTGGCAGAGAGCATGCATAGTTTCTTTTTATAAACGCAAAGGGGACAAGAATAAAAATTATAGGGGAATAAGTCTGTCTGTTGAGTATATCTGGTAAAGTTTATGGTAGAGTTATTATTGAAAGAATTAAGAGTAAGACGGAGAGTAGGATAGCAGATGAACAAGGAGGCTTTAGGAAGGGTAGGGGTGTGTTGACCAAGTGTTTACAGTGAAGCATAGGTGAATAGTATTTAGATAAGGGTAAAGAGGTTTTCGTTGCAATATGGATTTGGAAAAGGCATATAATTGGGTGGAATAAGAAGGCAA
This sequence comes from Cherax destructor, assembly GCA_009830355.1. Lineage (NCBI taxonomy): Eukaryota > Metazoa > Arthropoda > Malacostraca > Decapoda > Parastacidae > Cherax > Cherax destructor. The sequence continues at coordinate 12,643 of WNWK01034719.1, forward strand.
TGTTGCAATTTACAAATATATGGTATATGTGGTAGGTTACTGAAAGCAGTTAAAAGTATTTTTAGGATAGTGAGGCTAAAGGGTTTGCGTATGTATTATTCCATTACTGCAATCAAGACTAAACACACACACACACACACACACACACACACACACACACACACACAGGAATCTCAACAAGGAGACATACCCGATTCTATTTAAGGATATGTCCGCTCATCTTGGAGATGCAGAGGCAGTATTGAAACCATTTAATAAACCGTCTAAAGAAATTGAAAAATGCAAAGAACTGCAATGAAAACTGAGCTGCTAAACTAACATTATAGGTCAGATAAAAACGGGGGTTTGACAAGGTGGGGGGCGAGACTGATTTGGAAAGGGTCTCAGGAACTGGCGGGGCCCAGGGAACAGCACGTAAAAACACGTGAGTCACAGGGATGTTAGGAAACTTGTACTTAGCCAGAGTGTTCTGGAAGTGGAATAACCTAGAAAAGCGAAAAGTAAAAGCAGGATCCATACGTACGTTTTCGAGGAATAACATGGTTTTTCGCCGCCAGGAAAGTAACAGTAGAGGCTGGCGGAGGGCGGGGTCAGGGGAAAACAACAAGTTCTGGACATTTCACACAACAAAAAAAGCTATGCGAAATAGTCCTCGAGGCAGTAAGCCTGGACAACATTTTCCATGGGTCCCGAGAGGGGGAACCTTTTTGCCATAAATAAAACTTCAACATCTTTAAATGGCAGCTACCGGGGGAGGGAAAACAGCAAAATTTGTCCCCTTTTAAGAAAAGACAGAAAGGCGCATTAAAAAAAGAGCAGTGTCCCAATGTATAGTATTAAGTTGGAGCGTTATCGGAGAAGGTTAAAAGAGGGAAAGATGTCCCCCATCTAAAGTTTACAAAGGTAAAGGGTGAAGAGTGGGCTGTAAAAGCTTTCGAAACCCCCTCTGAAAAAGTTGGGAAAAAGGAAGAAAAGCGGGGTAGCAGGAAAATTGCGATTGGAATTAAAAAGGAAAAAAAAAAATATTGTCCCCAAAAGATGTCAAGTGGGGTTTGACGGGCCCCGGGGGAGTTCTGGGCTTTTTTCTTTTATTGAATGAGGGAGGAAGGGGTAATTCAAAGTCCCCCTTTAAAACGAAACTTAAGTTAAACGGACGAAAAATCAGGTAGGACTACCAAGAGATCTCAACAGGCGGTAATCCTGGTCCGACAAATGGCTCCTGGTCCCCCGGGAAGCGAACGGGGAAGGCAAAAAAACCGCAGACAAAGTACGGGGGAAACCAGAGAATGAAAAAGGCGTTCATATAAAATGATTGTATTTTTTTGAGTTGTTGTTAGGAAGCCCCATGTAATTTAATTCAGAAAAAATTCATGCGGGGTATCAGACTAAATAATGAGGGGAAGTATAACATGGGCATTTAGCAAAATCCCTTAATCATAAAAGATAACACACACGGAAAAGGATATTTTTGGATGGTTCAGCCGATATCAGGGTACTAGGGTATTAGCCGGGATAAAGTTCCCCGTAAACTCAATCCAACAATAATAAAACAGGATTTGATACAGTCGTTGTAAGTAAGCCAATAAAAATTGCAAATAATTGATTTATAAAAATGGAATTTTTTTTTCACCCCAGTGACATTTTTAAATTTTATATCACTTCTAATTTATTGAAATACTCTCTAATTGGGTGTTTAAAGTTTATTAAATGTTATAAACTTTTCCCCCCAAAAAGCTTAATTTTATTATTATTAATTACAGAAAACCCCCAAAACATCTTTATCCCGCTATCTGGTGTTTTCTCTAAAACTCTCAGAAAACAGAGTTACAAAAAGACATGGCAGTAACAAAAAGAACGTTGGAAATTGTGTCAAAAAAAGAATTATCTAAGGTGTTTGTATGCAGGTTACGTTAAATGACAAGCAATTGTGTGTGTGGTGTCTATCTATAGTGTGTGTGTGTGTGTTTTTACTATATTTTGTATAACCTATTTGTGGTTGCATGGGTCGATTCTGCCCTCCCCCCTTTACTGATTGCATGGCCTCTCTCTCCTGCTCAATGAGCTTTATCAAACCTCGTCTTAAAACTATGTATTTTTTGCCTCCACTACGTCGCTTTCTAGGCTATTCCCCTTCCTGACAACTCTATGACTGAAGAAATATTTCCTAACATCCCTTTGACTCATAGGAGCTTTAGCTTCCAATTGTGACCCCTTGTTTTGGTCCCCTCTCTGAACTTCCTGTCTTTGTTCACCTTGTCAATTTTCCAGTATTTTATTCGTCATTATGTTTCCAACCCTTTTGTTCCCGTGTCGTCAGGGCCCATTTCCCTTAACCTTTCTTCGTAGGACAACCCCTTTTATTCTTTTTGGGAAATTTTTGTCCCGACCAGGTGTGGTTCCAAACTGGTACTGCATACCCAATATGGGCCTGAGAAACGGTGACAGAGTCTTGAAGTTCCCTTTCTGAGGTATCGGAACGCATTCTTAGGTTTGCCAGCCCCCCGTATGCTGGATTATCGTTGATGTGTGCCTCAGGGATGTGCTCGGTATTATATACCCCAAGATTTTTTTCCTTGGGGTTTGCAGTCTTTGGTCACCTAGCTTATACTCTGTCTGGGTTTTTCATTCCCTTTTCGCCGATCTTCATGACTTTGTTTTTGGCGGGGGTTAATTTCAAGGGAGGGTTGCGGGACCAGGCTTCTAGCCTGTCCGGGTCTTTTTATCCCCCTAATCCTCGACGTTTAATTCTCCCCAAATTCACATCATCTAAAGGGGACACTTCTGAGTCTATCCCTTCCGTTATTCATTCACATATCCCAAACAGCACAGGCCCGGGATGCCCCCTGTGAAACCCCTCGCCCGGGCCAACTCTGAAAAAAAACACTTACCATGACTCGCTGGTGCCCCCCTGTCGATATTCTCTGATCCATTGCGTTTTTCCTGTTATTGCCTGATCCTCTAGCTTTTGCTTTAACCTTTTTTGGAGGAATTGGGAAAGGCCTTTTCAGTCCACAAAAATGCAGTCTATCCCCCCCTTTTATCTTTCTTTTTTTGTTCCTTGTCGAAAAACTAAAGTAGGTTTATGAAAAAGGGTTTTCCCTTTCCCCTAAAATCGTGCTGGTTGTCGTTTATAAGCTTGTGTATTTCTAGGTGCTCCACCACTCTCCCCCTGTTTCTTTTCCATGACTTTATACTATACACGTTTTTTGAAAAGGTCTGTATTTAAAAATGCCTCGTAACTGCTCCTTTTTTAAAAAATTGGGACTTTTGCCAGTTGCCCAGTTTCAATGGATGTGTTGAAGTTTTTTGTTAGTGCCCCACACAGCTTCCTGCTCCCTCTAAGGACCCACGGAAAAATGTCTGGTCCCATTTTGGGGTATCATGTTCACATGCCTTTTTTCCCTCCTCGGTTGTTTTATTTCATCCAGCACTTTTTGGGTTTATCCCCCTTTTCGGGGAATTTCTGAGTCCTTCCTGTACCCACGTAAATACATTAAATCTCATTTGAGCTCCCACATACCTTTGGTCGTTTTTTTGGAACCCCCCCTTCCTTCCTCAAACTGATTACATGGCTTTGACTGTTGTTTTCCTCCTCATGTGGCTATAAAACAGCTTCAAGTCAGACTAGATTTTGATGCTATGTCTTTTTCGTATTGTCGCTGAGCCCCCTTTTTATCTGTGCATATGTTTCTGGCTCTTCGGCTAATCTCTTGTTTTCCTGGGCCATTTGTTTTCAATTTTTCCATTCTCTAGTGCATTAGGTTTTGCCCCCCCTACACCTCTGGGTAAACCCCAAAGGGCTCGTTCTGGCTTCCAAATTTCTGTTTCCCTTGGAACAAACCCTCCTCTGCCTCCTTGCAAGTTTTCCTTCCATCATTTCTTTTTGGTTTTCCTGCCAACCTTCCCACTAAATGTCTTGAGGAAGTTCCTCATGCCTGTGTAGTTCCCCTTTGTAGTGTCGTTTCTCCCTTCCTATTCCTGCCCCCTCTCCCCTTGAGCTCAACATATAATCAAACCACAGAACCACATGATCACTAGCTCCAAGGGGCCTTTCATACGGGTATCCTCGATGTACGAACACTAAGGGGAATACTAGGTCCAGTCTTGCTATCATCCTCACTCTCTCTGGTAGTGTTCTCATGTTGATGCATGAGGTTTTCCAGTACCCATCCATCATCTTGGCTCTCCATGTTTCGGGACTACCATGAAATCCAGGTTTTTTCCCGTCAGTCTCCTTGTGATTGAAAACCGAAACTTTTTGTTTTCCCCCTGGGTCTTCTGGCCATGGCTAGTGTGTCTACTGTGAGGGGGAAAAATAGTGTAAATAGGTTACGGTTGTTTGCAGCCGGGAGTATCGTTTGGTTACCCCGACACCATCAGGGGTGGGGCCTCTTGTTGGGTGTCTGTTGAGGGTTTTTTCTTTTTACCCTGGTAGTATGACTCTTTCCGGGTCGGTTGGGGGGAAAATCACTTCACCTTTACTCTTTTCCGAAACAGGTAAGGGATCGACCAGGGTATTTTTGTGTTTGATTATTATGTTTTCCTTGGTTACCGTATTGATTTTATCTTGAAACACCTTTTCTATCTTTAAAAGTTTAAGACTTAAGGTAACCCGAATATTTTTTTATTATCAGCTCTGCCCTGGACTGGTTCTCCCGGACAGACGAGACTTGAGCAAAATTTCCACAACGGGAATTCCCCAACAAATCCTCTGCTCTAGTTTCTAACTTGTGGACGTTAGAGGGGGGCGAAGATCTCATCTCCTTTGGATACCTACAGTGTGTATTTCAACCTTTGGGAGGAGATTTACCATCTACCCGGGGACAAACCCCCTACTCGGAGCAACCATCATCTTTTCTCCCCCCCCGGTTATTACCTCCTGGTCACCAACAGACCGAACCAACGGATATATTTCTTTTTTTTTTTCTATTTTAAATTTTTTAAAACCAGAAAAAACCCTCTTTTTATATCCCTTTGGGTTTTCTATTATTTATTAATTTTTCCATCAATATTTTTTTTCAGGGGGGGGCGTTTGACACTCCCTTGTCTGTTGCCTGCATATTCTTTCTTTTGGGCCCCCTGTGTTTGGGGGGTTTTAATTCAGCAATTAAACCATGGCCCCCCGATGATTTTTCCTACAGGTCCCCTTTTGCCCATTCCAAAACCCCTTTCCCGTTCCTCAAATCCCCACCCGTTTTTAATGAGCAGTGCAACCCTCCCCCCCCCTGCTCCCTCTTCTTTCCGGCGATTTTATTCTGGGGTGGAAAGATTGCATTTTATCATCCTGGTGAGATCCATTTTGGAGTGCTATTATGTTGGGGATGTCTCCTTGTTTTTTCTTTCCATTTCCCACTTTTATTTGATTTTCCGTCTGCACTTCAATTTTTTTTCTAAAACTGTGGTCTGGGGGATACGGGGGGTTGGGGAACCAGGGACCGGGAGAAAAACTAGGGGTGGTTGCTGTGAAGGGGGGTTTGTAATAAATTGGGTGGGGGTTGATATGGCATGTGTGTTTTGGGGGGAAATTTTTGGTGAGGGGGGTTTGTCCGGTTGGGGGGCTTTGAGGTGGGTTGTGGGGGAAATTTTTTGAACTCCCTCCTGAGTCGGGGGTTCTCCTGTTCATCTCCTCTTCACCTCTCTTTCTTCCTTTCTCTTTGTGCCCTCTTTTCATTTTCTGCCTTTTTTCCCGTGTTCTTTGCAGTCATGATAAAACCCCCCAAATCGCTGACATGTCCCTTAGTCTTGTTTTCCCCTCCTGCAGGATCCTGTTTCGAGCCGATGTCTTCCCCTTTTAAACCCCCCTTTGTGGTTCCCGAGGTCCCGTTTTATAGCTCATGGCCCCCCCCTTCACTGATCGCTACTGGGGCCTCTCTCTTTCCTGCTCCATGAATTTTTCAAAAAACCCCATCTTAAAACTATGTATTTCCTGCTTCCTCTATGTCACTTTCAAAACTATTCCACTTTGACAACTTTGTGACTGAAGAAATCTTCCCAACATCCCTTTGACTCATCTGGGTCTTTAACTTTCCCAAATTTTGACATCTTGTTTCTGTTTTTAAACTAAACATCCTGTTTCCCCTTTTCCCCCTTTTCAATTTCTCGCAGTATTTTAAAATGTCGTTAACATGTATCCCCCAATCGTCCCCCGTCCCCAGTGTCGTCAAAGGGGTTTCCTTAACCCTTTCTTCGTAGGATATTCCCTCTTAGCTCTGGGACTGGGCTTGTTGCAAACCTTTTCATTTTCTATAAAACTCTTGACGTGCTTGGGCCAGGGTGAGTTCCAAACTGGTGCTGCATACCCTTTCATCCCGGGCCCGACGGGGGTTTAAAATCTTGAACGATTCCCTTTCTGAGGTATCGGAATGCTATTCTTAGTTTACCCCGGCCCCATATGGCAGGTTATCTGGGGTTTATGTGCGCCTCGGGGGATGTCTTTTGGTATTATACTCACCCCAAGATTTCCCAGCCTATACTCTGTGCCCCTTCCCCCATCTTCTTGACTTTACATTTGGCAGGGTTTTAAAATTTGGGGGGAACCAATTTGGACCAGGCTTGCAACCCGTCCCGGTCCCTTTTTTAGTCCTGCCTTAATACCATCCGATTTAATTATCCTCATTAACTTCACATCATCTGCAAACAGGGACACTTCTGAGTCTATCCCTTCCGTCATGTCATTCACATATACCAAAAACAGCACTGGTCCTAGGACTGACCCTGTGGAACCCCGCTGTCACATGCACCCATTCTGACACCTCGCCCTTACCTTGACTCGTTGTTGCCTCCCTGTCAGATATTCTCTGATCAGTTAGTGCCTTTCCTGTTACGGTGCCTGATTCTCTAGCTTTGCTTTAACCTCTTGTGAGGAACTGTGTCGAAGGCCTTCTTGCAGTCCAAGAAAATGCAGTCTATCCACCCTCTCTCGTATCTGACTTCCATTACCTTGTCAAAAACACCAGTAGGTTTGTGACACAGGATTTCAATTTCCTGAAACCGTGCTGGTTGTCGTTTATAAGCTTGTTTCTTTCTAGGTGCTCCACCACTCTCCTGATAATCTTCTCCATGACTCTGCATACTATACACGTCAGGGCTCTGCTCCCCCTAAGGACCCACGGAGAAATGTTGTCCTGTCCCACCGCCTTTGAGGTATGAAGTTCAACATCCTCTTTCCTCCTCCTCGGTTTTGTATTTCATCCAGCACTTGTTGGTATATTCCTTTTTGGTGTACCCCCTGTTCTGACTATTTCTTGTGAACACCCCACCATCTTCCTCAGTTTTTTTACCTAGTCTTTGACTGTGTTTGGACAGATCTATCTTACCCTATTTTCAGGGGGACTTTCCTTCCTCGACAAATAAGCGTTCTGTTTTTTATTTCACACGGCACTTAAGTTCCCCCCTGGCTTTATGGCACTATGTTCTGGCACACTAATTCCCTTGTTTTTGACTCTGTATAACTGTTTTCTGCCTGGTTTGTTGCGAGCACTGGAGGGGTGTACCTTATAAGATCACTGGCACCGGGAAAACCATATTGTCCTTTCTCCCATCACCCCTCTAACACACTTTTTTTCCTATTCCCCAATACCTTAGCAAACAATTTATAACCGCAATATCGAAATGCCTTTTTAATTCCAAAGTATCAT
>WNWK01034720.1:0-20278 GCA_009830355.1 Cherax destructor
CAAAGCCAAGTCAAGCAGGTTATTTCCCCAGTTGGTTCTGTCACAAACTTTTTTAAAAAAACAATCCTGAATTGTAGCAAGAAAGTCGCTCGACTCAAAATTTCCGTCAAATTGCCCAGTCAGTTTGTCTAAAGGTAAAATCTCTCATTAGCACAACATTTTTGTATGTAGATCCCTTTTACGAATTTCGTCCCAAGAAGTTACTGACCCCCTGTAAAGGTTTGGGGCCTATAAATCACCCCAAATTAGTTTTTCTGGCCCTCGGGTTAACCAAAAGATTAGTGGTGAATTCTAATTTTACATCTTGTCTAACCCAAAATTTAAATTATCTCTGGCATATATCGCCACTCCACCACCCTTCCTGTTGCCCTATCAGTGGGGAATAGTTTATGGATTGTATGGGGTTTCAGAAGGCATTTCTCTGAACCAGACCCCTGTTATAGCAATAATATCTATGCTTCCTGCACTTGCAATTAATTTTAGCTCATCTATTTTATTTCTTACACTTGCTATTAGTATAGTAAACCTAAGGAAGCTAGTCTCTCGCTCCCCTCGCTGTCCCCTTGTTTGCGACCAGTTCCATTGTGTTTATTTGTAAATTATGATGAATGTCTTGTATGCTTTTATGTTTTAAACCCCTAGGGGTGCAACCTGACTTTTCCCCCACAAACACCCATACCTCTATCTTCTATCAGTTTAAAACTTGTCAGCAAGGCCCTCTCGGTCGAGATCCCAAATGCTATCACCTCTGCCCTAGAGGTGCCCACCTCTTGCATACATATCATATTTCCCTAAACGTTGACCCAGTTGTCAATGAAGGGGATTGAAGTTCTTGATCTGTCCCGCAATTTCACCAGTTACCCCATCCATTCAGCCCACCCCCTTCTAGGCAAGATGCTACATATGATTGGGCCCCCCCTTTTAGACCAAATTAAACTATAGCTGACCTGTACTTTCTAGCAGCTCTTCTTCCTCCCCTTCCGATATCATTTCCACAACAGTGAGACAGATAATGGGCTTTTTCCCCATTACCTAACTTTATATTACCAACCCGTTAACTATGTCAAACCCCAGCTCCAGGAAAGCACACTCTGTCTCACCCTTCTTATTCCTATTACAGAAAGCACCCATATCTTACCGGGAGTCAAACCACAAGAATGTGCTTACCTCTTTGAGGAGGTAGTATTTTACCTTCACTGACCACTGAAATACACTCATCCTGAAGAACAGAGAAACGATTTCCTACCTTCAAATTTTCTTTTAACTTTCCTTTTTTTTTTCCCTTCAATTACTGGGAACCACTCACCACTTGTAGCAGGTGTTGGACTGTCCACCATGGGACCCTTTTAACCTCCCCCGTTCAGCCCCTCAGCGAGTGCCAGACTGCTCTACACAGATGGCAGCCCATTCCCTTACCACCGCCCCCTCACACTCACTCCCAAACCCATCGAAGTGAACCTACTATTACAAATAAAGAAGCATTTGTAATTAACGACTGTTTGGGATACTGAGTAACTATCAGCTTTTCAATATTTATTATATTATTATTAATATAAAAACATATAGTACTCTGAATAAAATTCATAAATCTATATAATCTGTGTAAAACATATATAATCTCTTTATACACAATTATAACGTAGTAAAAATTCACAAGTAAAAACAATCATAAAATTCAGTGCAGTGTCAAACTTGGCTGCCATCGTCGTGTCACACAGGACACCACCACACCTCTAGTTATGACACGCATTCTCTTCCGTGTCATCAGACACCCTTGCTCTGTGTTACACAACACGCCTTCTCTCCGTGTCACACGACACTCTCTGTGCCACATGGCACGCCCCTGTCATGACTCCGTCTCTAAAACCTAGTCACAGCGTCATCCGACACCAACACCAAATCACACGACTATTCCACTTGTGTCGTGCCACCAGTTGTCACTACATCAATGAACACACACCAGTGACACTACAACAACAGTGACACTTTCAGGTACAGTCTCAACTCCGGGTACACAGTCTCAGGTACAAAACAGTCTCGGTACACTGTCTCCCTCGGCAAGACACTCTCCATAGTCAGTACTCTCCATAGCAGGTACACTCTCCATAGTGCAGGTACACTCTCCATAGTGCAGGTACACTCCAGTGCAGGTACACTCTCCATAGTGCAGGTACACTCTCCATAGTGCAGGTACACTCTCCATAGTGCAGGTACACTCTCCATAGTGCAGGTACACTCTCCATAGTGCAGGTACACTCTCCATAGTGCAGGTACACTCTCCATAGTGCAGGTACACTCTCCATAGTGCAGGTACACTCTCCATAGTGCAGGTACACTCTCCATAGTGCAGTGACACTCTCCATAGTGCAGGTACACTCTCATAGTGCAGGTACTCTCCATAGTGCAGGTACACTCTCCAGTGCAGGACACTCTCCATAGTGCAGGACACTTCCATAGTGAGGTACACTTCATAGTGCAGGACACTCTCCAGTGCGTACACTCTCCATGGGTACACTCTCCATAGTGCAGGTATTACACCTCTCCATAGGCAGGTAGGTCCGTAAGCTCTCCAGGTGAGAGTCTTGTACACTCTCTAGAGAGTCAGGTGGACACTCTCTACAGAGTCAGGTGGACACTCTAGGAGAGTCGGACACTCTAAGGAGAGTCTGGTGGACACTCACTAGAGTCTGTGAACACTCTAGAGAGTCTGGTGGACACTCTCACTAGAGTCTGGTGAACACTGTCAGTCGCCGGCACGGCAGTCAAACATCAGGTCTGATGACGTAACCCCTTGACTGGGCCGGTAAGGAAACTACCTAACAACCATTGTTAGATAAGGGGCCGTAACACCTACAGACTCCTAATTTCCTCTTGAAGTAGGACCTCCTTCAACATTCTAACGTCAGATTTTAAACACTACAGGAGCAACCATGGCTTTGTAGCCCTCCACACTAATCCCCAAAGCAGCTCAAGACCGTATGGCCACTTGTCGACCACTGACGTTCACCATCAAAGTCCCCATCACTGATACAGTCATGTTCACCATCACCATCCCTATCATTGATATGGTCATGTTCACCATCAAACTTCCTATCAAAGTTCCCATCACTGATATGGTCATGTTTACCATCGAAGTCCCCATCACTGATACAGTCATGTTCACCATCGAAGTCCCCATCACTGATGCAGTCATGTTCACCATCAAAGTCCCCATCACTGATACAGTCATGTTTCTAAGATACAACTGGCGTTTCAGTTATATATTTCACTTCAGTACATTAGTTGCAGTGGTTGAAATTTTGTTTTACTCTCAGAATTTTGAAAAACAATTAGTTTCAATTTTGCATTTACTTAATATGAGACATGTTTTCATATTAAAAAAAAATGAATTAAAGATATTTTCAGTTATTGCTAATTATAAGGTTGTAATCTATGTCATAGTTCAGGTGGTTAATGTTTCTCTCTCTCTCTCTCTCTCTCTCTCTCTCTCTCTCTCTCTCTCTCTCTCTCTCTCTCTCTCTCTCTCTCTCTCTCTCTCCTCTCTCTCTCTCTCTCTCTCTCTCTCTCTCTTTACAGGAAGCACACGAGGTAGGTAACAACTACGGTGACACACGAGGTAAGTAACAACTAAGGTAGCACACGAGGTAGGTAACAACTAAGGTAGCACACGAGGTAGGTAACAACTAAGGTAGCACACGAGGTAGGTAACAACTAAGGTGACACACGAGGTAGGTAACAACTAAGGTAGCACACGAGGTAGGTAACAACTAAGGTGACACACGAGGTAGGTAACAACTAAGGTAGCACACGAGGTAGGTAACACTTTGCGTAACACTTTGCCATATACATTTGGCTCGCTCGATCGTTTTCGATATTTCAATGAGAAAATTCAGGTATATACCATTGTAGGATAATATAATAGCAGATGATCTATCCAGAGAGTAACACCTCGTGGAGTCACTGATTGTGTTAACAATGTTAGCTCCCACACTCACAAGACAATGCCTCTCTTTAGTCATAACCGTTCATAAAAGCAGACAACACTGCCGACATGACTGTCACAATATGTTAGGCCTGGGCAAGAGGAAACTCAAGTGGGGTATCAGTGACCTCGTAAAGTAACCCGATAAGACGCCCTCATCGGAGAACGTCAGAAAATTCCTGAGAAAAAGGGAAAGCGAGGTTGCCTGAGCTACTACCAGTGTCAATAAATTTAGTTTACAGTATGTTGTGTTATACCGTAAGACTGAATCACGGAGCGGGTGGGGTTTGAACTCATGGCGGGTGAGTCCTTAAACTCACTTGCCATGGATTCAAATCCCAACCGTTCCCTGATTTCGCGAGTCATGAGAGCGGAAGACTTGTCGGCTCTGTCCCCTGACTTCAGGTGGTTAGTCCCATAAAAGTCGTGTCTACTCATCTGCATTTAGTTGGTGAGGAGGTGACGCAGTGTGGGTGAAATACTTACTGTGGTCTCAGATGTTAAGAGATATTGATCAGTAAGTACCAGAGAGATTTCTTTCATTATAGAATAGTGAAGAAAGAGAAAAGGTCGAAGAACCAGCTTTCACTGGGACAGCATTTGTGGCGGACCTACGTTTTTGTGGCCCTGAAGCTTGAACTGTTGTGGGGTCACCTTCTCAATCACCAACGACTTTAATAATCTTTTAATTTTTATTTTAACTATTATTTTGTAGTGAATTACACTATATTATTAATATTACTATTTAAAAAAAAAACTCATACAGTAGACCTAAAATTTTTAAGCAATGTGGATTAAGGTGGCTTCTGGAGCCCCTCCGGGATTAGGGGCCCCTGAAGCTTAAGCTTCTTTAGTTTCATAGTAGATCCGCCCCTGGCGGCACCGCTGAGCTCCCTGTAGAGCTCACTCATCACCTCTATAGTAATCGTATATAACAACATTGAGAAACTGGAATCTTCTCATGACTGAGGGACTGACCACCTCAACACTACTTCTTCAAGACTGAGGGACTGACCACCTCAACACTACTTCTTCACGTCAACTTTTCCTCTGCACTGCTGCTGTCTCCAGTTTTTTGTCACATTTGAACTCGACTGAAAAAGCCTACCGTGTAGGCGAAACGTTTCGAAAAAAAGATACCAAAGTACAGTCATATATATACACACCCATCTGGGTTTTATATTTTCCTAATAGTTCTTGTTCTTTATTTCCTCTTATCTCCATGGGGAAGCAGAAAAAAGTTCTTCAATTGTAAGCCATGCGTGTCTTAAATACCGGGAGCAAGAGGCTAGTAACCCCTTCTGTATAAATTACTAAATTTAAAAACAAAAACTTTCTTTTTTCTTTTTAGGTCACCCTGTCTCGGTTGGATACAGCCGGTGTGTTGAATATGTGTCGTGCCGAATAGGTAAAACATGCGATTTTGGCTTAAATAGCAACGCTCTTCTTGCCGAATAAGATAAGCGAAAATTTGTGTATGCAATAATTTCGCAAAAATCATTCTGAACATAACGAAAAAAAATTTCATTGTGTTTATTTGTTATTAAATTATTGTAAACTTGTCTAAAATATGTTTAGTTGGATTATGCTAAATTAAATTGCGCTTGTTATAATAAGGTTAGGTAAGTTATCTAAGGATCTTTTGGTACAAAATTATTAATTTTTACATTAACATAAATGAAAAATATATCTTTAAACGTATAAGAAATTTTTTAGAGAGGACTTAATTTTAAATGAGTTCTTGCTAACTGACCAGTTTTACCTATTCGGCACGACATTATATATTTATATATATATATATATATATATATATATATATATATATATATATATATATATATATATATATTCAAAATAACCACAGGGTAAGTTGAATGATAGCTCTAGGCCTTTTGTGTTGCAATCAGCACATCATCAGGAGCTTTCAGTGTTGCAGAAATGAGTAGGATGTCCGGGTAGATTTGTTCAAGGGAACTACTCCAGCTAGAATAAGGTAGATGGCGCCAGGCAGACCGGTGCCAAGTGCCAGAAAAATGAAGGCAGAATATTTAAATAGAAAACAACCAGCCCACAAGCATTGATAATGTAGTAAGGACCTAGCGAACTTTAAAGTCTGAATACAGATATATCCGGCAATTGTCTTAAGAAATTTTCATTATGTTAAGGAAAACAAGTCTACAGCCAACTTAAAACAAGAGGGCGACGTCTATGGTTCATTTGTCCCACCCATCACTTTGGGAGACGCTGGTCTAGCATGGAGAGAAAAAGCAGGAAAACAGGTCTTAATTCATCGGTGTGGAACTACGACACTTAAGACAATCCAAAGCATAATGAGGAGGGTACTTACGGCAGCGGGAAAAACACAGTTAATAAATAATTGGTAACGACACGCTGGTTATTTACGGTGGAGGACTGGTTGCAGGTCCAGAGGCTTAATCTTAACCACGAATGGAGTTTACATCATAGTAACAACCTGAGGCACACACACCGAAGTCAACTCCGAAACTGTTACACGTGTACAAATTCAGCGTTCTTTCTAAGCAATCGCAATTTCCATGTTTCAGATAGAAAATATGAGCTGTTAATTGCAAAACAGTCCAAAAATAGACTGCTTGAAAAGTTGATGAACCGGGAAGATGAAGCCAATTAAAGGCTACAGAAATTGCCTCCTCCAATATTATCAAAGCCAAAGGAGGCTTCACAAAGCACAGATTAACGAGATGTATATAAATTAAACTGCATATTTCGCAATAAGTAACTATTTTTGACATGCTGATAACTTTATAAATCATATATTTATATATTTAAGAGTGGCAAATGCACACCTGCATTTGCTTGCTTCATTACCTATTGGTATCCAGCGATACATTGCGAGTAAACTTCCTTGGTAACTAGCGATACACTGGGGTCTCCGTGTCACTGCCATCAGAGGGAACAACCCCAGTAACATGACTTATTGTAGGAGCAGCAGCTGGCCTCAACTTGGCCAGCAGGTCTGGTGAAGCTACAAGAACGTTCCGTGATACTGATGTCAGTGTAGGAAGCCCAGGAACCTGAGCATATGTGTAGGCAGCAGCTACCCTGAACTTGGCCAGTAAGTAGTGACGTTGAAGCCAGCTGGTGCCCAACATAGGGCCAGCAGGTGGTTACTATGAAATCAGCAGGTACCCAACACAAGACCAACAAGAGATTATCATGAAACCAGCTGGAGCTTAAAGTAAGGCCAGCAGGTGGGAGAGAGAAGAGCTCCTGCTATTTGGCCAGTATCCTGCGTGGGTGGAACTCTTCTTATTGATTATGCAGTGAAGAAAGCCTAGCACACCGGGTCCACTTCCCCTCCACCCCGTCTCATGCTCTCAGCCCACCTGACCTTCACTCTTCCATCCCAAGAGCCTTAATTCCAGGTCTTAGAGTCTGTTACGCCATCTCAATTTTCCATTCGGCAGCCATTCTGTGGAACAAACCTTATGATTTCCATGACGCCTAAGAATGCCAGTCTTAAAAGAGGTGTTTGTAATTATTTTCTGGAAAATAGTTGTTCTTAAATTATTTCAAAATGTTAAAACTTTTGCTGTAGTTTGTTTCATAAGAACCTTATTCTCAGCCCTGATACTATCGTTGGCCACCTAACCCGGACCTATATCTCTGACTTACTTTCTCAACGTCTTTAAGCATCCCTGAACTAAGATGCTCTTCCCTGAACCTGAAACCTACCCAAGGTGAAGATCAAGAGAATTTAGGTAAGACCCCCAATGGGGTGAGCGGGGAAGACGGGACAGGCGAAGAATAGCGTTGTAGAGGAGTGTCCTTAGTCGTAGAAAAAGTGCCAGTGTTTAACCCAGCAGCTGAGCGCTCGTGGGATAGAACTGGAGAATCAGGAATGGCTAGCGATGTAGAAGACACGAGTAGCAAGCTGTGCAGGCTGCATCTTGGCGGTGGGTATCTAAATCTGGGAGGTGATTGGTGACTGGAGATTGGCAGGAAGACGGAATGGAGAGGCAAACTTCGAAGTGATTGTCGTTCAAGTTGAAGAGAGGTGGCAGTTGCGACATGATTGGAAGGTGATATTGCATCATAGCTGTGTCCATATTACTTCCATTTTCCAGTCGTGGAGCCGTTTTGAAGGTTTTGTATGCATATTTTGGTACGAGGGTAATTTTAACCAGGTTGGTTAAACCCCTTCCACCTGTCCTTTGTGATAGTGTGACTTTGTAAATGGTCCAAGTCGGACCGAAACGTCGTCGTAAGCTCCTCTCTTCTATGTGTGGGTTGTGTTGTTCCAGTCACGGTATTGTGCCTTTTTTTTATTAAACTTGATTACAAATTCATCTATATAATGGTTAAACAGATACTTGTGGGAAGAACCGAGGTAAGTCCATTAAGAGCTATTAGGAAAAAGATGGTATTAAGTATGCAGCCTTGTAGCTCAGTTTCGACTTGCACAATATCAAAGACAAGCTATAGTCCAAAGAGTAGCAGCTCGAAAAAGCCCTAAACCCTGAAAAACATGGTAACAGCTAAAACGTTCTGGTGGCCTGGTTGTTAAAGTTCTCGCTTCCCACGGCGAGTGTCTGGGTTCGATTCCCAGCGAGGGTAGAAAGCTTGGGCGTGGTTTTTTTTACACTGGTTGTCTATGTTCCCTATCAGTAAAATGGGTACCTGGAAGCAAGTCGACTGGTGTGAGTCGCATCCTGGGAGTAAGTCGACTGGTGTTGGTCGCAACCTGGGAGTAAGTCGACTGGTGTGAGTCGCATCCTGGGACAAAACTTGACCTAATTTACCCGAAATGTTCTGAGAGCATAACAAGCGGCTAGGCCTGTATTCCTTGTACATGTACTTGTAGAAATAAATATATTATTATATTATATTAAGAGTATTATACAAAAAAATATCGTCTCCAAAAATTCACCTTGTTATACAGCAGGAATTAAAATGACGTCCAACATAGCTGCTACTCTTTATTTTCTTCATATCTTTGAGTCAGACAAGACAGAAATGCAGTAGTCACTAAACATACGTTTTCAGACACAAGCACTCTAATGTAATAACTTATTCTGTAATACAGTAAAAATAATATAGTTTTGTGAAATTATTATGCGAGCAAATCACCAACAAGAGGCTTACACGGCCTTACCTGAATTATTACCTGTAAGTAATTTGGGTGAGGTAAGTGAGACTTAAGTCACAGCAGGTCACTGAACTGTAACTCATTTGATGCCCACTTCCTCACCACTCTCACAAAAAGCTAGACCTGACATTAAATTAATAATTATAATATTAAAACCAGCTACTCTGGTAAATTAAAGTTGTGGACTGTATATAATTAGGCTTGCTGGGTACACAAATATATATTATGAGTAATTAACATACCATTTAATTCTGTAGATGGATCACACCACAACACCTGTCTGACACCTAGTCCCTAACTGACCAGCTAGAGAGTCTAAATGCAAGGACCAATGGTACACTTCCGTGAAGTGATCTTCGGATCCCTGATCTCCGCCATAACCCAAAAATCTCTTGAGGTCCTTTCAATTTAACTGTCCCAGATCTCTCAGCAGGACATTAACACCGGTTCCTAATTACAATTTCAGGCTGAAACCAAAGTGACTTCGAGATAAGATAAAGTAAATTTCTTCGGATTTAACCCTCTGGAAGGTTAGCCACCAGGAAACCCAAGAAAGTCAGTGCGTCATCGAGACTGTCTGTCCTATTTCCATTAATCTTAATCTTGTCCCCAGGATGCGACCACACCAGTCGACTAACAACCCAGTACCTAATTTGCAGGTGAAACATGCAACAGTTGTGAAACACGTCGAAATGTTTCCACCCGCCGGGAATCGAACCCGGGCCCTCCGTGTGTGAAGCGAGAGCTCAAGCCACCAGACCACCGGGCCTGATTACATTGCACAATTCAGTCCAGTGTTCACACATTAAATTCAATATGGCATCTCCCCTGGCGTCACTACTGGCTGTTCTACACCCCCCCTCACTCGAAATTTCTCGAAGGGTCCAAACAGCATCATATTTTATTACACAATTATTGTATTATTCATTCATATATTCTACATTCAGGAAATTATGTAAAAAAAATTCGACAATAATGGCTCATGTGGCTTTCAAAACCGAATTAAATATACACAATATATAACATATATATTAAAGACCTATAATGGAAAGTCCTCACAATGTCTTTTATGCAACTGTAATAATAAAAAAATATATATATATATCATAAAGATACAATCTTTCAGTATTCTGGTGCATCATGGTTATGAATATCATCCTTATCAATGTCCAATAATGTAGGTGCAGTTTCTTCATCATCAGTATCAAACATTGCAAGCGCACTATTGTTGCAGGTTTGACCATTGCATTTACTGCACACTGAGGTGCAAAACACTCCAAGTTTTGTGCACCCGCATAACATGCTATAACCATCAGCTTTGCACCCACATGTAACCATGTTGTGTAGGCTGTCAAGGTCAACAGGAAGTTCGGTTTCCATTGATATGAGGATGTTATGTTAGGTTAGGACCTGACTAGGTTGGGTCTGTGGCATAAGCCGGTAGGCGACTTGGAACTGCCTCACATGGGCCAGTAGGCCTGCTGCAGTGTTCCTTCTTTCTTATTATAATAAAAAAGAAGCGCTAAACCTACAAGGGTCATACAGTGCAGCAGGGCAGGGAAGGATGCAGGGGTATTGGGTAGCAAGAGAGAGGGATGAATATTAGGGTATGGAGTGCAATGGGGCAGTGGTTAGTGCAGGGGTAGAGGGTAGCAAGAGATTGTCCTTCTTTCTTATATTCATATGTTATCCTGTGATTTCCATCTCCATTCGGTCGGCGGCAAAAGGATTTCCCATCCATCCTTAAACCGTGAGATAAGTGCAATGCAAAATGTTGCTTTGCTGCTGCTCTATTTAAAAGTAAACTTCCAAGACGAAATGTTGAACCAAGGGAGCTTCTCGAGACTGCCTGTTTGTGATATGGAGATATTCATCGAGTATTTTAAAGGTGCCAGCGCCATATAGTTTAAGCATGAATCTTTCTCTTGCGTCTTTTACCTCATCCTTAGTGCTTCCAAGCTTCGTGAATGTGTCCAACATGTGGCAGTCCTTCTTTTGTGTACTATTTTACAAGTTTTGCTCTTGCCCTGACAATAAATTGCAGACATCATCACAGCCAGTCACTGCAAATAAAAACATTAAATGCTTTCTGGTATCTACACTGGCATCCTGAATTTGGCGTATGTTGTACAATGTTTGGGGCTGCTGCTGCATAACATGTATCAGTAGTAGTGGTTGCTCTAGCCATTAAAATGACCACTAAGTCAGTGTGCCCCAACAACTGGCAGATCCTCCGACTCTGCTATGGCAAGAGCTCGAGACAGTCTGTGTCTGTGTCTGCATAGTACATGCCTAGCATGTACTTTCCACTGACTTTAATGGTATTACTCTTGGCACCGATAGTCATCACTTTGTGATGATTATCGGTGCTAAAAGAACAGTTCAACATCCGTGTGACGCTGCTGCAAGACCAATTTCTACAGTATCATTAGAGTTTGCAACTGTGACAATGGCAGTTGAGAGGGACACCAGGCGGTCTGTTTCCTACCCAGCAAATGGTGGGTGTGCTTGCAACCACCGCACAAAGATGCGATCCTTGTTGTCCTGTGACTACATGCTCTGATATAGCAGTGTGAATGTCTCCATTGTATCACAGATAAGAATGCATACAGTGAAAAGCTGTTCCACAAGGTACAGTACTTGCTTCCATCCTTTCCCTAATCCTCAAGTCTGACATAGACAAAAATGTTAGCCACAACACCATGTCTTCCTTTGCTGATGGCTGATGATACCAGAATTTGCAAGACAATGTCATCCATTGAGGATCCTGTTAATCTTCAAGCGGACATTGGCCATGTCTACAAATGGGACTTGGAAAACAATATAAAGTTCAAGGACAAATTTCAATTACTCTGCTATGGAAAAATTTGAGGAAATAAAAATTGGATCAGAGAAAACAAATTCTAACCACACAATAGAGAAAAAAACTAATGTCAGAAAATCTCACCTTCAGAGATCACAACATAGTAGAATGGATAATGCAAACCTTCAAAACTAGGGATGCCAAGCCAGTGATGATTCTCTTTAAATCACTTATTCTCTCTAGGCTGGAGTACTGCTGTACACTAATGGCCCCTTTCAAGGCAGGCAAAACTGCAGACCTGGAGAATATACAGAGAACTTTCACAGCATGTATAAGTACAATAAAGCACCTCAGTTACTGGGAATATTTTAAGTCTCTTAACCTGTACTCCTTGGAACTCAGGCGAGAAAAATACATCATAATCCACACCTAGTAAATCCTAGAGGGACTAATGCACATGGAAATCACTTCCTAAGAAAGCAAGAGACTTAGCAGGCAGTGCAACATACCCCCCAGTGAAAAGCATGGGTGCCACAAGTACACCAAGAGATAACACAATAAGTGTTAGGGGTCCAAGACTGTTCAACTGCTCCCAGCATACATAAGGAGGATTACCAACAGATACCTAGCTGTCTTCAAGAGGGAGCTGGACAAGCACCTAAAGTCAGTACCTGACCAGCCGGGCTGTGGTTCCTAAGTTGGATTGCATGCGGCCTGCAGTAACAGCCTGGTTTATCAGACCCTGATCCATCACGAGGCTTAGTCATGGACTGGGATGGGGGGGCACTGACCCCCGGAACACCCTCCAGGTATACTAATAATAATAATAATAATAATAATAATAATAATAATAATAATAGTAATAATAATACTTTATTGAGACATGGTACAGTGATACATGGTTGGGTAGACAAGATACATAGTTATTGATGAGGTGTACATGCCAAAAGCCCCTAATATGCTGTGCATTGCGGGCATTCTTAGGACTACTTAATTGTAGACTACATGGTAAAAAGTTATGGTTGATAATTTATAAAATAAGTATAATTGTGTATCTAAGTTATAAAGTTTGAATATAAGTTGGACATATCAATTAATTGTAGCAATGCAACTAATTGAGTGAGATAACATTTAGAACAATTAATTGGAATGCAGTTACAGTTTACGTGGTCATTATAATGTAAATGTTATGGAAATAGTTAGCTTAGTATGTATTATTCATAACAGGTTTTTACATTTAAGTGATTAGTAAGTTTTTTACACTTAAGTGATTATTCTACTTTGTTGGGAATGTTTGATATTGATCATTTAGGTTTGGGTGAGAAGGTGGTTTTTTAGCATCGTTTTGAATTGGGGTACAGGCAGGGTTTCTTTGGCAATGACAGGTAATGAATTCAAATTTTCGTGCCTTTTATATGCATTGAGTTTTTACATAGTGTTAGATGGACACGGGGAACATCGAGGAGTGATCTGTGTCTAGTGTTATGGTCATGTGTCCTGTTAAAATTGGTAAGGAGAAGTTTGAGTGGTGGGTTAATATTTGCATAGTGTTCTATGTATGTAATAGGCACAGTAAAAAGTATGGATGTCTTGTATGGTGAGTAAGTTTAGGTTTTTGAATATTGGTGGAGTATGTTGTCTGGAGTGTGAATGTGTTATCATTCTAACTGCTGCCTTTTGTTGAGTTATTAGTGGTCTGAGATGAGTTATTGATGTAGAGCCCCATGCGCAGATTCCATAGGTGAGGTAGGGGTAAATGAGTGAGTGATATAGGGTAAGGAGAGCTGGTTGTGGAACATAGTACCGTATCTTGGATAGTATTCCCACGGTCTTTGAGACTTTCTTGGAAATTTGTTGTATGCAATGCATTATAGTTAGTTTAGTTTAATATCTTTATTATGCACCCCATACCATTCCTATGGGCGGTAGTCAAAAGATTACAGAGGTACATAATGAGTCCAGGGACAGGGCCCCAAAGTTTTGATAGTTGAACAAAGGTAATGAATCATGTAAGTAAATTTACTTACTTACGTTTATACATGGTTACAATCATGAACAAATTATAAAGTAATGAGCAATTCACACGTCCACACCTGGTCACAACTGTAATGAGTTACTAGTGCAAATATTAATTTGGTCTCACACACACACACACACTCACACACACACGAGTGCGCGCGAATACACACACGAGCACGTACACACACACACACAGGCGCACTCACACATAGGAACACAAACAAGTACACACACACACGAGCACGCACATACACGAGCAATACATTGCATAGCATTATTATAATCAAAAGAAGCGCTAAACCTACAAGGTGCATACAACGCAGCAGGGCAGGGACGGATGGTATTGGGTAGCAAGAGAGAGGGATGAGTATTAGGGTATGGAGTGCAGCGGGGCAGTGGATAGTGCAGGGGTAGAGGGTAGCAAGAGATTGAGGTAGAAAGGGCAGTGAGGAGTGATAGAGTTGTGGAAAATATTGGGTATTTCCCGAAAGTTATATTCGATAAACTTTCTAATGTGAATAAGTATCTTTAATATGTGGTTGTTGATTCACATAATACTTAGAGATGAAGAGAGATCCATCCTGACCGTCGCGTGGGGACGCGGAGCTGGGTCAAGTGGGCAGAGAGCGGGTCAGTCACGTGTGGAGACCCATACATAGGTGCAGGATATCGAGAGCGCAATGGAGGCGGGAATTTGGCGTGTGAAACGATCAAAACGCGAGTAGTGGTTTCATGTCGTAATTAGAAAGTGTTGTAACTGCGCTCCGTGCACATTGTGGGACATTAAGTCCGGGAACCACCATAATGGAGTGGTAAATTGTTAAAACAAAGAGTGATACAACGTAGACACGGGTAGGAATCTCGGCGTGGTAACCACAGTATAGGTGACGCGACTATCTGACTAAATGAATATGATCGCAAACCCTGATTCTGGGTGACCTTCATGGTGTAAATTATAGTCGGTGAATATTGTGGGACGTTAAGTCCAGTGAATCAGAGGTATAAATCATTGGAAAGGAAAGAGGTGTATCGGGTGGCATCAAGTGAAGAGATGCCATCCGGGACCGCCATGTTGGGTATGAAGGAGATGATCGTTTCCATCTCTACTCATCGACTCTGAATTTCGGTATAGAGACGATGAAAATGTATAAACTAGTGGGACATTAAACCATAGTGTGTATAGTGGTTAAAGTTATGCGAATAAACTGTAAGAAAGGGAAATAGTGAGAGGATATGAATCGCTACTCCCGACCAACCGCATGTTAATTGAACGTCCGGTCCTGTGGGCGACAGAGAAATCAAAGGAATCAACTTTCCTTTGACTCATCAGAACGACCCCAACAACAGCTTCGTCTTGCTGGTATCACGAATTCTCCCGAGCAAGACCCTGAGATCGACGTGAGGGGAATAACAACTGTGGGGAATTGAGAGAGATAAGTCTATCTGGGACACCGCCACTAGCAATAAACAAACTCCCAGGGAGATGACAGACTCGTATAATTTTACCGCGGTCATTCCCTTTAAGGTATGTGAGAATTTTTACCCGCTCCTGGCCGCACCCAAGGGGTACCTTCAATATTCTCGTTAACCCACTGCACTCTGGACCAGTATAAATAAATCTGAGAAGATCATTTATTATAATTATGTTATGTTAAATTTAAGTGGACTGTATTGGTTATTAAACAACTGATCAAACAGGAGAAGAAGTAGAGAACACACAGTTAAGTTAACATGACCATCACTCACCTAATTAACAGCATCATAGCGGTGTATCGTAGATCGTTGACCTAGCTAAAGTACATCTACTGTGCGTAACAATATCATTGGCCAATAACAAATTCGCAAGCAGAGTACTTAGCTTTAGATGAGGGAGTCGTTCCGTTGTTGACGTCCTCCTGCGATCTGATTCGATCGCGATGGTAATAGCTGTCTCGTCGAGTCAAGGAAGGTTAATTTCCGTGCACTCTTATACGCCCACGAGACTGGGCGTTAGTTAACATGTGGTTGGTCGGGGTAGCGAATCAGATCCTCTCACTAATCCGACCTTTTGTACTGTTTATACGTATAACTTTACATATTACGTATATCCTGGCTTAATGCCCCACTAGTTTATACACATTCACAGTCTCGATACTTGGATTTCGAGTAGATAACTTGCGATATGTTAGTTCATTTCAACCGCGTCCAATATGGCGGTCGGGGTATGGCGTACCCAAGCTAGACCCGCTCGGTACAATCAACCCCTGATTATTTACAACTCGGTTTCACTATATTCACCATTTCCCAAAGTTCATCGAATATATTTCAGTCTCTTCTAAGATGAACTCCCCAGCATCAGGGTTACGACTTTATCCTGCCGTATGGTCATTTCACTCAGTTCAAATAGGCCTATGACCGCGTCACTCGCCGGCGGCACACCTTATTTGACAATTATTGTCCTATTACTGGACCTCCTGGACCGATTGTCCCACTTGATATTCGCCGCTTCACTGGATATTCCTCCACATTACGAAAGGAGGTAATTAAATCCGATTTGGTGGGCGGAGTCTCCAAATTCGACATGCCATTTCACCACCTGATCTCGGGTCGCTAGGCTCGCTGTTCACTCTCTGCCCATTCCCCTCTACCCAGCTCCCTGCCCACTTGACGAGGCATCTCGCGCATGCGTGTTAATTCGTTGGTTCTTTTCAGTTAATGTTAAGCCAACAGCAACACATTAATGATATCTACTCATATTGGAAAGTTTATCAATTACAACTTTCGGAAAATACCAATATTTTCCACAACAACAAAGGAAACGACTCCCTCAACCACAGCTAAGTATTATCGTTGTTGTTATCTGTAGTCGGCCGATTAGGATACTATAATGATTAAACAATGCTGTGGTTACATCGATGATCTTCGACGACCATCCATGACAAGGGTGAGTTATGATTAATTAGTTGTACTTTCTCCTCCATTTCCTTCTAATCAGTCTCTCATATACATATACAGTCCACTAAAATTAACAATACCGTAACTATTGATGTTACCCATTCTTATTAAACTGGTCAAGGATAGAAGTGGGTTCAGAGGTGAAAATATCGAAGGGAGTCATTTCAGCGACCAGGGTGACTCTAGTTTTCTCACACGCCTAACAGGGGTAACCGCGGTAAAACTATATTGGCGGTCATCTCCCCGGGAGATTATTTGTCATAAGTGGTGGTGAAGCCCAGACAGGTAATCTCTTAATTCCCCACAAGAGTCATTATCATCAGAGTTTGTGCAGTAAATCAGTAGCTGTCAAAAAGTCAACGAGTCTGGGTTAAAGGAGGGTCCATCAGCAAGAAGGGAAGATAAAGTATGGGCAGTAGAGTGGTGACGACGTTGGAGGTAAATTCTGCGTGCACGTTGATAGAGTGGGCAGTCCAACAGAATGTGGCTAACAGACACTGGGACCTGACAATTCTCAGAGTGGAACAGGGGGCCTCTCCATAAGAAACCCGTGAGTAAGACGAGTGTGGCCGATGCGAAGATGGAGAGAGAGTGGTCTCCCATCCTCGACATTGATGACAAGAAGACGGCCAGAAACCTATACTCAGTTTAATAGACTGTAGTTTATGGAGTAGATCAGACCAATGTTGTTGCCAACGGGTGCAAAGGTGGGTAGTAATTACAGAAAAATAGTCTGTGAAAGGAAACCCTCTATATGAAACTGGGAGGTCATGTACTGTTGACCGCACAGCAGTGTCTGCCTGTTCATTGCCCTGTACGTCAACATGACTGGGGATTCAACAAAAAAACTATCTTTGTACTTGCTAGAGATACGACGTAACCAAAGTTGGATACGAAGAACCAGGGGATGAGGTGTATCAAATTTTCGTATAGCCTGTAAAGCACTAAGGAGTCTGAAACGACCACAAATGGTGACAAGCATAGATGCAATACAGATAAGTGCTACGAGAATGGCATACAATTCAGCCGTAAAAATGCTAGCGGACGATAAATGCCCTTGCATGACACTGTCCGGAAACATTGCTGTGAATCCGACGCCATCAGAAGACTTATAACCATTGGTGTACACTGCAATGGCATGAGAATGAGATCGGAAGTGGTTAAGAAAAAGAGAGTGAGAAGCCACTGCAAGCAGTTGGGCTTTCACGCATGGCAGTGGGAAAGAACAGACACGAACCGTCGGAACTTCCCAAGGGGGTAGGGAAAAGTGAGATGCTACATGAACATAGAAAGGGGATAACTGAAGAGAAGACTAGAACGAATGTAGGCGAAGAGAAAAGGGCTGGAGTAAACAGGGATGACGAACAAATAAAGAATGTCTACTAACATCAGTGACTATCCTATATATGGAAGGATTGCGGAGGTCATGAGAGCGAACATAATAGCAAAGGCAATGAGCATCATGGCGATCAGTCAAGGATGGAATATTCGCCTCTACATAAAGGCTCTCAACCGGTGAAGAGCGAAAAGCACCAAGGCATAAACGTAATCCCTGGTGATGGATGGGATTAAGGCTAGAGAGAGTTGCAGAAGAGGCCGCTGAATATGTCTGGTTGCCATAATCAAGTTTTGATAAAATTAGGACTGAATGTAGTCCAAGGAGAGTGCTACGATCAGCCCCCCATGAATGATGAGCGAGGGTTTTAAGGAGGTTCAGCCAGCTATGACAAGCTTTTGAAACAGTTGACCATGATCTGTTACACCTAAAATTATCACACTATGGTATAAGAGGGCACTCCCTCAACTACCTAAAATCATACCTTAGCAACAGAAGCCAATATGTGTACACAAATGGAGCTAGTTCTACCACGCAAACTATTACAGTTGGTGTCCCACAGGGAAGTGTTCTTGGCCCACTTCTCTTTCTCATTTACATTAACGACCTACCAAATGCATCTCAACTACTCAAACCCATACTGTTTGCAGATGACACTACATACGTTTTCTCTCACCCAAGCCCAGACATACTAGCCAACACTGTAAATGCTGAATTGCAGAAAATATCTACCTGGATGATGACTAACAAACTTACTCTCAATATTGATAAAACCTATTTCATTCAGTTTGTAAACAGAGCTACAAATGTACCACTTAACATAATGATAAACGGGTCCCTTATCACAAAACTCACAGAGAGAAAATTCTTAGAAATCCATCTTGACAGTGGCCTCAAATTTCAGACACATATACAACAAATTTCCAAGAAAGTCTCCAAGACCGTGGGAATACTATCCAAGATACGGTACTATGTTCCACAACCAGCTCTCCTTACACTATATCATTCACTCATTTACCCCTACCTCACCTATGGAATCTGTGCATGAAGCTCAACAACAATAACTCATCTCAGACCATTAATAACACAACAAAAGGCTGCAGTCAGAATAACAAATTCACACTCCAGACAACATACTCCACCAATATTCAAAAATCTAAACTTACTCACCATACAAGACATCCATACTTTTTACTGTGCCTATTACATACATAGAACACTAAACTCAAATATTAACCCACCACTCAAACCTCTTACCAACCTTAACAGGACACATGACCATAACACAAGACAGATCACTCCTCGATGTTCCCCATGTCCATCTAACACTATGTAAAAACTCAATGCACATTAAAGGCCCGGAAATTTGGAATTCATTACCTGTGATTGTCAAAGAAACCCTGCCTGTACCTCAATTCAAAATGCTGCTATTATTATTATTATCAAAAGAAGCGCTAAACCACAGGGGTTATACAGCTTGGCTGGGCAGGATAGGATGCAGGGAGAATGGGTTGTAAGAGGGAGAGGGATGATTAGTAGGATATGAAGTGCAGAAGGGCAGTGGATAGTGCAGGGATAGAGGGTAGCAAGAGATCGAAGTAGAAGGGACTGAGGGATGTGCTAGAGGTATAATCTTCAGAGTTTTTGTAGTAAGTCAGTTTCTGTCAAAATGTCAATGAGAGAGTCAGGATTAAAGGAGGGTCCATCAGCAAGAAGGGGAGGTAAAGAAAGGGCTGCAGAGGTAAATTCTGTGTGCTCGCAGATAGAGTGGGCAGTCCAACAGAATATGGCAAACAGATACTGGAACCTGACAATGTTCACAGAGAGGGACAGGGAGCCCCTCCATGAGACACCCGTGAGTAAGAGAGTGGCCAATGCGAAGACGGGAGAGTGTAGTCTCCCAGCCTCGACATTGGTGACAAGAAGAAGGCCAGAAACCTATACTCGGTTTAATAGAATGAAGTTTGTTATTTAGCAGGTCAGACCAGTGTTGTTGCCAACGGGTGCGAAGGTGGGTAGCAATGACCGCAAAATAGTCTGTCAATGGAACACCTCTTTTGAAACTGGGAAAATCAT
>WNWK01034721.1:0-20277 GCA_009830355.1 Cherax destructor
CTCTCCCCGCTTAAAAACAATGAGTTCTCTGGGGTTTTGTTATACCCGGGACCTGCCCCAAACAGCGCGTTTCAAACGTACTGCCTGAGCACAAAACAGGAGACCACCAAGGCACGCACTTCTGAGAATGCTTGCCAGAGGTTTGGGGGATAGAATGCGAAGGGTGCTGTGAAGATGGAGGACGAAAAAAATGTAAAAACCCCTCAATGGAGGACGAGGGGGAAAGGGAACCCCATGAAAGGCAGTAAGATGTGCGTAAAAGGGCCCATTTGCCCGGTCAAATTTCCAGCGTGGGCTACGAGGGGGGTGGAGAATCGAAGGGGACTTAAGGATGATCGGAAAATGATCGCTGTCATGTAAGTCCGGGGGGACAGACCAGGTGAAATCGAGGAAAGTTGAGGAAGAGCAGATGGAGAGATCGATGCAAGAGAGAAGAGTTCGAGGATCAAAAAGGGTAGGAGTACCCGTATTTAAAACATGGAGGGGAGAGAAGCAAGGAATGCCTAACTGAATGCCACATCACAGTGCGACCCTCCCCCCGAGAAAAAGGTGTCGTTAAAATCGCAATGTGAGAATAGGAAAAAGGGGACGGTCATAGCAAAGAGAAGCCTTCCACCTCTTTGAGACAACGGATTTCCGGTCATTTAGGGAAACCTGACAATGGCGAGACGATGGATCGCCTCATGACAGTTAAGGCAAAGGGAGGTAGATTACAAGAAGGACTTGCATGGTTGTCGGCACCACAGACTGGGCATTCAGCCATGGACCTGGGTTTTTTTCGCTGGATGACCAAAACGCCAGCAGTTTCTACACTGTTGGGGGTGTGGGGGCCCCCCAACTTTCGGTGACCTGCAATGTAGACCGAGGGGAAGTTCAGGGCAGTCAAATGTTAAACGAGCTATATTGCAAGGATAACGCCTTTGCTTATGGGCAGGGAGGAAAAAAGTGCCCTTTAAGGATGGGGGAGGTTTTTGGAGCTCAAGCTGCTCCAAAATGTTCACCACATGTCTAAAATTCCCGTTGGACAAGGGTTGTGGGGTAAAATGACAGTAACACTACAAGAATTGAGAGAAATGCTTGTCAATAGTGATGGAATAGTATTTTGGTCGTAAGAAGAAAAAGTTTGGACTTGGCCAGCATTCGGGACCGTGAGTGCAGTGGCTTTTGAGAGGGGTGAAATGAGATATCTTTACCACATGGCGTAGGAGAGTTTTACCAATACTATGGGGGGAAAAGATGGGTAGTTGGAGAAGTGGGTTCTGAGAGAAAAAAATTTTTTTGTCGGTTATGAATCTTTTCGACCTAGAAAGATTTATGACACAATTTGGGAGGTATAATATTTTGGGCCCCGGGCCCACTCCTTGGGCCACCGGGGGCAATCTACCTTTTTTCTTAAGGCCTTCTTAACCTTTTGGGCACCCTGGAAAAATGTGAATTTAAAATGTATTTCCTAAGTGGATAGAGTATCTCAAAAGGAAATGAGGCCATATAAATGGAATTTTGAAAAAAATTTTTGTTCAATTTAAAAATTAAATCCCAATGTACTAGGGCAGCCCGGAAAGGGTGTCAAATTCTAAATGTTGCAAATTTGCAATTGGTTTAAAAAAACACTAATAAGTATTTTTTTATTTTATTATACAAATAGACAATGTCAAAAACATAAATGGAACTTGTTTCCCAAAAATTTTGTAAGGATAAAAAAAATAAAAAAGTGAACCAAAAAAGCAAGATGGACACATTGCAAAAAGGGGTAAAAATTTCCAAATCCCATATTCCTGAATTTCCCGAAAAAAAACATTCATTCTAGATCACTAATTGCTACAATGAAAGCCTGTGAAGCCATTTTTTTCCTTTATGCCCCTTTTCCGTCGGGCGTGATCCCTTGCATTCGCTATTATGTTGGGCCCCATGACCACGCAATACTTCCATATATAGGATTGTTACAGATGTTAGTAGGCCCCCTTTTTTTGTTGTCGCCCCCGCTTACTTGGCCCTTTTTTCTTTGTCTACATTCACCCTTTTCTTCCCTTCCTTCCACCTCATATGTTCATGTGACATCTCCCTTTACCCTACCCCCTTGGGAAGTTCCTGCTGTCCGTGTCTGTTCTATTCCTCTACCTTGTGCAAAACCCCCGCCACCTATGGCGGTTTCCCGCTTTTTTTTCTAGACCATTTGGGCCCCTTTTTTCCCATGCCATTCGGTATACCCCCAAAGGGTTTCGTCTCCGGGCCGGCATCGGGTTCGCAGCAGTGTTTCCGGACAGCGTCGTGTGGGGGCATCTATTACCCCGGCTGTATTTACGGCGGGGTTGATCCCATTCTTGTGGCACTTCCCCGATTGCATCTATGCCTGTATCCCCTTTTGTGTTCTTTTTCCAGACCCCCTTAGTGCTTTACAGGCTATCCTTAAATTTTTTACCTCCCCCCCCTAGTTCTTTGTCCAACTTTGGTTGGGGCCGTAGCTAGCAACAAAAAGATTTGTTTTTTTTGGGGTTCCCTTTATTTGGGTGTGGGCAATGAAAAATGACACCTTAAAGTCAAGTCTGCCCTTTGGTTTCATATAAAATTTTTCCCTTTTTTAAGGACTTTTTGGGATTTACCTACCTTCCACCCGTTGGCAACAACGCTGGTTTTATTAAAAAACCCAAACTTCTTTCCCTTTTAAAACCCAATATGGGGTTTCTGGCCTTCTTCTTGTCAAAGTCGAGGTTGGGAGACTCACCTCCCGTCTTCGCATTTCACCCCTTCTTACGCACGGGTATCTCATGGAGAGGCCCCCTGCCCCTCTCTGTGAGCATTGTCGGGTTTCCCAGTGTCTGTTCGACATATTGTGTTGGACTGTCCACTTTATCAAGGGCCCGCATTTTTCCCCTTTAACAGCCTTGCTCTGGGCCCCTTTCTTTACCTTTTTTTCCCTTGCTGATGGACCCCCCTTTTAAACCCTGACTCTCTGTTGATTTTTTAACAGAAACTGACACTACACAAACTCTGAAGATTTATTTAACCTCCCCCCCCCCCCCCAGCCCCTTTCTACCTCGATCTCTTGCTCCCCTCTCTCCCTGCCCCATCCACTGTCCTGCTGCACCCCATACCCTACTAATCATCCATCCCCCTCTTACAACCCTTTTCCCCCTTCTTTCCCCCCAATTTTTGCAGCGCTGTATGAACCCCTGTGGTTTGCGTTTCTATTTGATTATAATAATAAAAATTGTCCTTGATGCATAGATTGAATTTGTTTTGGCCCCAAAAAAAGGTATGACCTGTTTTTTCTTTTCCAATACTAAAGTAAATTTTCCCAGCCCCTGGCCAGTGACCTAGCATCAGGCTTTAAACGCTTGGTGCTTCATTGAAAATTAAATCTCCACTGTCAAGAAAATTCCAGGTCTTTTTGGCTCCTGATCTGAGTTCACTTTCCCCCAAAAATGCAGACATTTTTGGGACTTGTTTTTGGGAGGAACCACCGTAAAAAAATTTTCCCATTGATCGGGAAAGGGGACAAAAAAATGTTTTTGTACACACCCGACCACTACAAATTCATATATGCATTAGAAATTTTTATAAAAATTTTTTTACTAAAATTTTAAAAATTTGACCTTCCGGCTGTTGTGAGTAAACTTTTGTGCATTTTCGTTCATTTTTTTTCAGTTCATGCTGCACTCGTATTATGTTTCACAAACACTTTATATATACCCAAAATATGCCTAAACTATTTATTTACACACTGGACACAAAAATCAGTACTTACCAACATTGTAGGGTATAATAAGTTTATGAGTGTCAGTGAAAAACCGGGCTTTGGGTGACCCAAGCTAAAAGTGTTTACATTTTCACCCCCCAACCAAGGGGAAAGCAGCAGATCCCGCCCCCACTTAGCTGGAGCTACCCCAAGAAGGCTTGTGATTGGTCAAAAAGGGAAAAACGGGAACCCAGATGTGGGTGGGAGTAGGAAGACATGCGAAAAAAATGTTTTTTTGCACCGAGTGTACTCTGTGCACCCCGGGGGGGTTAACTGAAAGACATTTCCTGCCCAAGGTTTAGTAATGAGTTTTCCCGGAGTTTATCCAAGATAAAATTTTTTCCCCAGGGATGTGTTCTGCCCAAAAACACTTTTTCCCTTGCTATAAATAATCTGGCATCTGTTCCCCCACCCAATATTTGGTCTCGCTTTATGTTTATGATTTTGTTTATAGCTTGTGGGGTGCGGGGACTGTCCCCCACAGCCCTCCAGCATCCCATAAACCGGGTTTCCGATTGGGCCACCACTCACGGGTTTAAATTTTCTAGTGGAAAAACTCATCAAATTACTTTTTCAAAAGGTTTCAGTGGTCTCTGATCACCCATTGTCCCCCATACGGCTCACGTATTCCAGAACATGATACGGTCAGGTTTCTCGGCCTCCTGTTTGACCGTCATTGTCCGGGAAAACCCCTACATTACCTCTCTGAAGGCACTTGTCATAGCCAGCGGGAACCTCTTTAAAACCCTAGCACCCTTTCAGGGGGGCTGATTGTAAACTCCCCTTCGCCTGCACTCACCCCTTTTAATGAAACCGATTATGGTGACCAGATATATTCAGCGGCCCCCCCCTGCTACTCTTTCCAGGCTTAATCCCATACATCACCAGGGATTGCGTTTATGCCTTGGGGGCATTTCCTTCTTCCTCGGTTGAGACCCTCTATGTAGAAGCGAACATTCCTTCCTTGTCCGATCGTCGTGACACATTGCATTTGCTATTATTTCACTCTCATGACCTCTTAACCCTTCCATGTATGGGAGTGTCACAGATGTTAGTAGGCCGTTTTTTTGTTCGTCCCCCCTGTTTACTTCGCCCCTTTTTCTCCCCGTCTACATTCACTCTTGTTTTCCCTTTCCCCAGCTACCACCTTTATTGTTCATGTGACATCCCCCCTTTCCCCCTCCCCCCTTGGGAAGTTCCTGCTGTCCGTGTCTGTTCTATTTTCTCCTTTCGCAAAGCCCACCTGCCCCCGGGGGGCCCGCTCTTTTTTTTAGACCACTTCCAATTTTTTATGCCACGCAGTGTACACCGATGGTTCAAAGTCATCTGACGGCGTCGGATTCGGGTATTCCCCGGGCAGGGATCGGGGAGGGCATCTATTACCCCCGGCTAAACATATTTATGGCTGGTTTTATGCCATTCTTGTGGGAATTATCCGTAGTGCATCTATCCCTGTGTCTCCATTTGTGATCGTTTCAGACTCCCCTTTGTGCTTTACAGGCTATCCGTAAAAAATGATACACCTCACCCCCTAGTTCTTCGTATCCAACTTT
Organism: Cherax destructor; assembly: GCA_009830355.1. NCBI lineage: Eukaryota > Metazoa > Arthropoda > Malacostraca > Decapoda > Parastacidae > Cherax > Cherax destructor. The sequence continues at coordinate 5,290 of WNWK01034721.1, forward strand.
GGTTACGCCGATTCTAACAAGCACAAAGATATTGTTTTTGTTGGGTCCCTGGTCATGTTGGACGGGGAAAGAACAGGGAGACACTGCTGCGAGGTCAGCAGTACATGACCTTCCAGTTTCATATAGAGGTGTTCCCTTCACGGACTATTTTGGGGCATTGCTACCCACCTTCGCACCCGTTGGCAACAACGCTGGTCTGACATGCTAAATAAAAACCCTTCTATTGAACCGAGTATAGGGTTTCCCGGCCTTCTTCTTACCAATGTCGGGTTTGGGGACTACTCTTCCCCCGTTGGGCCCCACTCGTCTTACTCACTGGTATCTCATAAAAGGCTCCCCGTCCCCTCTGTGAGCATTGTGGATCCCGTGTCTGTTTTGCCAAATTTTGTTGGACTGCCCACCTATCCCAAAGAGCACGCAGAATTTACCTCCCAAAGGCGTCTTTGCCTGCGGCCCTTTTTGTACCTTCCTTTTTGCCGATGGACCCTCCTTTAATCCCCGACTCTCTCATTGACTTTTTGACAGCAACCGACCCCAAAAAAACCTGAAGGTTACACCCCCAGCACCCCCCCCAGTCCCTTCTACCCAATCTCTTTCTATCCCTCTCCCTGCCCATCCACTGTCCCCTGCACTCCATACCCTACTAATCATCCCCCTCCCTCTTACAACCCATTCTCCCCGCATCCTACAATAACCTGCCGCGCTGTGGTTTAGCGCTTTTATTTGATTAAAATAATAATAATAACCCATGTCTCCGTAAGTATTGATCGCAAAAAAATTTTTTTTTACCCTATTAGATTTAGAAAAAAAAAAATATCATTTCATTTAAAAAAAAAATAATTTTTTTTTTCCCAATATTTTTTAAAAATTTAGGCAGGTTTCCGAGAAGGCCTGTCGACCCTCAAAGGGTTAATGCTTAGTTGTGATGATAATATTAATCAGGTGCTGTTTGACCCCCTTTGGGGTTTTAAAGCTCTTCCATGAATATTCCAGCTGTAATAAAAAAATAATAAATATTATTTTACCATGTATCTCTACTTCCTGTTTTTTTAAATTAATAAAAGATCAAGTTTGTGAAATTATATTCTACTGTTTGTATTATCGTAATTTTCTGATTCGCCAAAAAAAGGGAATTTAGTTTAAAAAACTAGTCTGGATAACTGTTTTTCCCCAAACACTTAAAAAATATTCCCAAACACTCACCCCAGTTGATTAAAATTAAAAACACCATTGGGAAAAGGCCCAATGCTAAAAATATGTTTTGCCATTGATTTTATTTACAAGTACTGGATTTAGAGGGAAAATTTTTTAAAGTAGTTCCATTCAGTTCTGCCAATAGTTTTTTTTTGTGTCTCCTGGGCACTGTATCTGACTCACTTTTATATCAGTGTTTTCTACTTCTAACTAGTACCTTTTAATGCTTAAGAAAATGTGGAACTTTTGAGAGGTTCTGCAACTCTGCCTCTGCCATAGAGGGAAGTTTTTCATTTCTAAGATAGGTTACTATGTGTTCAAACATCATTACCTTTCTGAGTACTCTTTTCCCCTTTGAATGTTTCGGCGTATAAATACTTTTGAGCCAATGTTTCAGATGTATTAATACGCATAAATTCTAGCGGCATTAAATCAAGCAGGAGAAAGCTGGTAGGCCCACATGTGGGAATGCAATTTCAGTAGTCCTTGTTCAGCATGTCTAGCAGGAATTATCCGACTTTAACATCTGGGACTCTTCTTCCTCAATGATAGCTCTAACAGAGGGAAAGTGTCTCTGAAGATAAATTTCATGGTTTTGAGGATTTTTGGACCGAAAGCAATCCCAGGATACCAGAAGGAAGGAAGAAATTAAGAAAGGAAGAAAGAGAGAAAGGAAGGAAGGAAAAATGAGAGGAAGGAAGGAAAAAAAGTAAAAAAGGGAAAGGGAATAAGGAAAAAAGGAAGGCAGGAAGGAAGAGATGGGGAAGGAAGGAAGGAAATATGTAAGAAAGGAAGGAATGAAGGAAAAAAGGGAAGGTGGAAAAGGAAGGAAAGGAAGGGGGTTGTGGGGAAGAAGACAGGGCCCCCTTTTTGTGTTGACAGGTTGACGGCAGTGAGGCTGGTGAGTAATGGTATAATATGTCTTTTTGACAGCTGCCTTACCCTGACTCAGCAAATTTAGATGTCCAAAAGACACACACACACACACACACACACATATCTTGGAGTTTTGAAGTGCTAATTGCAGTTGATGGAAAGTGCCCAGTCATTATATATGTGTATATATTTAAGAACAATAGTAATAAGTTTTTTTTTTATTGTTTTGGTAAACAAGTTTTGAAAAATATAAGGATACTAATGTTTGGGTTATTGTGTTGCATACAATGAGTGTATATACAGTAGGGCCCCATTATACGGCAGGTTAGATTCCAGGCTAGTGCCTTAAAGCAGACATCCCCAAAAAGAAAAACACCATTTTTTTCCACTTATAAATGCATATAAACCAGAAAACAAGCTTACACCAACTTATAGTAAGTTAGCAATAGCACTAGGCATTAAAACACAAAAAAAAAGTAAGATACACACAGAGTCCCTGATTACTTCCCTTTAAACCCTTTTTCGGGGCGGTCCGTACTAGTACGTTTTACGGGGGGGGCCCAAGGTTTTTTGGGGGGTTGGTGCCGTCTAGTACGCGTAAATTCTAGCGGCTTCAAATTGCGGAAACAGCTGGTGGCCTAGGGGAGAGAAGGGGTCTGCGTGGTCAGTGTCCCAGTGGGGAAAATGGGCACCCAGTGGTGCATTGGGGGAAACCCATTTCAGACACCTTCCACCTGCCTTGCAGAAAGAAACCCCTCACCTCGGCGTTTGGGACACTTTTATTCATCAGTAAAGTTCAACAGTGATGGGGGGTTAGGGGGTGATTTTAAAGGGTTTTTGAGGCGGTTGTAAACGAAACAGTGACCATAATACCTATAAGTGGGGAAAAACCCAGACGACCCACAGCCGTCCACCTCTGGTCTGTGGCCTTGTTCACGGCCAGTTGTACCAAAACGGGGGGAAACTCCAAATTTTTCAAAGTCCCAGACTCAGATGTGAGCAATGGTGATGATTGATAGTGACTATGAACCCAAGCCCTTCGGTTCCAGTAGGGGAGTGAAGGGGTTTTCACCAGTGAAGCGTCAGTATATACGGATATGCGCTCTGGTATGTGCCATATGCTCTTCCAAGGGGGGAGTACATCTCGGAGTACACCCCTGGGCGTACAACAGGAAGTGATAGTGAAATGATGATGATAGCGTTAATTGGTATGAAAAGGGCATGCAACTGGTAGTGGTGGTGATGGTGCGGCGCCGAGGCACCCGCAGTGGACCATGCTGGCCCCCACGCCGCTGACTCAGCTCAGTTACAAAAAAGGAAACCCCTCACCCACCCACCAACCCCCAAAACCCCCCCACCCAAAACCCCCCACAACCACCTGTACATATCCAGTCCCCACCAGCGCCCGCACCTGGGATTGGCAGGAACGAAAATTTTATTCCCAATCCCCATCAGTTTGATGAAAGTCACAGTGGATTCGCCCATTTTGCCCACTTGGGAACAAGACTGAACTGGAATGTTTCCAGTTATTCTTTGGAACCCCTGATAGACATTATTATCAGAGAAAGCAACAGATATTTGATTACACCATGGAAAACACGTTCTTTCACCAAAATACCCTACACCAGTGGAAGGGCCCTTTTGGGCAGAGATGTATTTTTTCTTTGCCACAATAATGTTTACCCTGTTTATAAACACCGTATCAAATCATATTTCAAAAAAGATTGTTGAAACCCCAGCTTTCAGTGATATTATACCAGTGAACGTTTTGGCTTTTTTAGCATGTTGCAGGGACAAAACCAGGCCTGACAGATCCGACAGGTTATAAAGATTAGGAATGTGTTTCATCTGAAAGAAAAGTTCAATATGTATTTTTATCCCTTCAGGAAGCTTGTTATTGACGAGTCACTGATTCTGTTCAAAGGTAGACTGTCATTAAAAGGTATATACCAAGAAAGAGGAAACGTTTTTAAAAAGTTGTTTGTGTTTTGTGATTGCTACAGGGTCTTGTATTGGATATTTTTTTAACGGGAAAGTAATACATTAAAAGGTACCAGGAAGTTACTGGGATTCTGGTGATGGGTTAGAACAATGATGGAACCTTTCTTGAAAGGGCATATTTTAAAAATTTATAACGGGTAAAAACCCCCCTCCCTCGTGTTTTTTTAAAGTGAACTTGACAGATGTGTGCGGCGTGCAAAGAAAGCATATGCCTAGGTTCAGGCAGGCACCGAGAGGTGAGGTGCAGGCTTCTGCCAATGATATCATGGCTTTTGGGTGGCATGACAAACGAGATGTCACACTGTTGTCATCAATTCACCCTAATGAAATGACAGACAGTGGCAGGGTAAAAGAGACCAATGAACCCTTTCCCCGCAGCTGTGATGGACTACACCTCAATATCGTTCAGTGGACAAAGGGACATGCAGATTGGGTTTGTGATTGTGTTAGAAAGAGTTATAAGTGGTACATAAAACTTTTTTTTCACATTCGGGACATTTCCATGCTCAATGCTTATAATGTTTAAAAGTTAAGACCAGAAACAAACCACCATATGGCAATTTTGTTTGTCTGTTATCAGGCAAATAATACCAATCCCAAGAAACACCACCTGCAAAGAAAACCCCCACAAAATTCCCAAACAACTACCCTCTCGCTGAGGCTTGGTGGTGAACACTTCCAACAAAGCTGCCTGCTACCCCAAGAAAAGGCTCAGAAGAGGTGTTATGTCTGTGCACATAAAAAGCCCCCAAAAACCCAAAAAGACACTCTTTATGTGTGGAATGTGAAACACCATTGTGATGGAACCATTTTTGAATTTACAGGCTGCAGAACTTAGAAACATCTGCAGTGACTCAATATGTGTATATATATGATTGAACAATAGTTAAAACAAAATTGTACTTTTAATTTTAAAATATGTTTTGTAAACAAACTAGTGATAAAAAACTTTGTGGCATTATTTTATAAGAAATAGAAAGGGAATATTTGAAAACAGCACTTATATTGGCCCCCTAAAAAGTTTTTTTTTCATTTTGGGGGGCCCCCCAACTTTTGGGAAAACCTCCATATCTCCGAAGTTTGATCGAAAATTTTTTTTTATTATTTAGATTCAAAAAAAAAATACATTTTAAGAAAAAAATTTTTTTTTTCCAATATTTTAAGGAACACTTTCCCTGGGGCCTGTCGCCCCCAAATTGTTAAAGACAAAATAATGATGTGCGAGGGTGGTGGAGGGTTTTTATAGAAGAAAATCAGAAGATGGCACACCATCATTTTTCCAACTTTTTCGTTTTGGAAAATTTGTGTGAAGCTTTTAAGGGAGGCGTGTTGCTGTTGATGTTAAAAGGTGTTCAAGGCTTGTTGATTTGAAGGCTACTGTTGATGTTGGGCGTTAAAGGCTGTTTGATGTTGAAGGCTGTTAAAGGCTAGTGTTGATGTTAAAGGCTGTTCAAGGCTAGGTTGATGTTGAAGGCTGTTAAAGGCTACCTGTTGATGTTGAATTTCCATGATTTTTTTTAAAGTAGGAAAGCATTGAACTTTGCCTCCGGGATTTTTTCCTTTCCCCTTAAAATTTTTTTAAGCATGTAACATCATGGGAAAGGGATGATTCACTGTTGAATTTCTTAAAAATTTTGGGATCAATCTTCTAAAAAATTGTCATTGCTATTTCTATATAGTTGTGCCTTCCAAATCCTGGTTTTCATTTCCAATGGAACAGGATATATCGGGATGGATCTCCTCTTTTTGAAACGCTTTCTTGCTCTTCAATCAAAAGAAGTCTTCTTTGTTAGAGTCTCATCATGAAAAGAAGCAATTCTTTAAATCCTCAGGCTCCACTTAATTCAAATTTCCCCTTGCCATATCCACAACATTTACAGTCACTTCATCCACTGGATTCTCAAAGCCTTCAAAATCGCCATAAGTTCAGGAATTAGATTCTTCCAAACACCTTTGAGTGTAGTTTCTTTTACTTCATTCCATGAATTTAATATTTTAATACCATCCTTGTGAAACCCTTTTCCAAAAGGTTTTTTTAATTTATTTTGTTTAGGCCCGGGCATTTTACATTGTCTGGGAAATTTTACACCCAATGAAAGTTCTTTTTTAGGAATAAGATTTAAAGGCTGCAATTACACCCTTGTCCATTGGGTGCAGTAATGAAGTTGTGTTTGCAGGTATAAAAGCAACATTTATCTCCTTGTACATTCCATGTAGAGCTGTAGGGTGGGAGGGGGGATTGTCTAAAAAAAGTAAAACATTAAAAGGAATTTTCTTTTTTTGCAGAACCTCAACTGGGCTTAAAATAGTCAACCCAATTTTTGAAAAAATCAGTAGTCATCCAAGCTTTCAATTTTTTTATTATCAGGGGGGGATACCTTTTTCATAGCTTTAGGGCCCCAGGTTCTCTGGTATTAATCATCATAGGTTTTTAAATTGCAATCCCCCAGCATTGCCCCCAGCAAGAGTGTTAGCCTGTCTTTTTCAGCTTTGAAGCCGGCATTGACTTTTCCCTTTTTGCAATAAATGTCCCAGATGGCATCTTCTTCCAAAATAATGCAGTTTTTTCCCCCATTAAAAATCTGGTTGGTATATCCTCGCATTCATTATCTCGGCTAGCTCATGTGGATAATTTTCTGCAGCTAAATTGTCGGGGACTTCAGATTCACCCTGCACCTGATTTTTGAATTTACCCCTTTTCCTTAAATCAATTAAACCAGCCTCTGCTACTGCAAATTTATCTTCAGCAGCTTCCTCACCTCTCTCAGCCTTCATAGAATTGAAAGCTTAGGGCCTTGGACTGGGTAATGGCTCGGGTTAACCCTTGGGGGGCCAAGTTTTGAAAATCGTTCAAGGTCCACAATTTAAAAAAAAAAAAAAAAAAAAATTTTATGAAATGATAGAGAATCTTTTCCGACTAAGCCACAAAAATATGAAATTGGATCGAAAACTAACGGGAAATTTTGCTTTCGCAAGTTAGCGGGATCCATGACATTTACGATCGGCAATTTTGATTTGAGCCCCATTTTGAAATTCCCAAAGTTTTGTCTACTAAAAATTTTAGCGATTTCGCTAGAACTCCCTTTCTTCATTATTAACAAGAAACCGCCCATTTACCAATTTCAACTACCCAAAATAGTGGTCAGAAAAAGGTTTGGGCCAACCACAAATTTCAAACGATGCCAATTTCAAATGGGGTCCATAATAAACAAGGCAGACATTCCTTGCCCTAAAATAACATCTTTCTGTTCATTGCCGCTCCGGCCCTCTTACATTACTTTTTTTTCTATTTTGAATTTTTTTTTCTCACAAAAATAGAAGATTTACTGTTATGTATACAAGCATCATTGTAAAAAAGGTATAAAAAACAGCGCACTTGTGCAAGAATATTTGGGCTCTCCCGTTGATTTTATTGACGCATGGTGGATTTTTTACTCTTGAACATCGGCCAAAATCGAACATTTTCGCTACTTTGGCCAGTTTCAAGTTACTTGTCATCGTGCAGTCAGAAAACGGGAAAACAAGCATAAATAATACGAAAATAGACTGCAAAGTCGCTGTTTTAAACCAAAAACACGGCGTTTTTTTCCTCATTATGCACTGTGTGGTGCAGGAATTTTATACTGCGCCCCTGACCGAAAACCCATTCTATCCCTCTAGGCCTAAAACCCATTTCTGCTTGATTTGAGGGTGCTAGAATTTAGGTACTAGTACGTCAAAAACCCCAGGGGGTAAGGGTTATAGACCCAAAACCCCCAAAGGGGTTTAAAAACATTGTGACTAGTCTGATCATCAATCCACACCATTAAAAGTTTCTCCATGTCAGCAAAAGGCATTTTTTTTTTAACTTTAGTGTTCACTGGTGTTGCACTTTAAATTTCCCCAAAAACTTTCTCCTTATTGTTCACAATTGTACAACTGTTTGGAGCCAAAAAGCTTACGTGCTATTTAGTCATAAAATACCATGTTCACCAGTTTAAATTTTTTCTAACTTGGCACTTAAAGTAAAGGCTTAGACTCCTCTTTTATCACAGCTAAGCTTTGACCCATAGTCAGTGGGGCCAACAGTTGAAAGAGTAAAAAGAGAGAGAACGAGATAGGGGTTCAGACAAGGTAAAAACAAACTCAACAGGTAGGGGGACTCGGTCAGGTGAAATGAATGCATTAAAACGTGTCCACTTTTTGTTATTCCCTACGTTTGTAAGAGTTTGGAAAATTTTACCTCAAAATAATTTTTTTTTTTATAATAATAAATCCTCCCAAAACAAATACAGTGGTCCCCGGTTTTCGGTCATCTCCAAACCGCCCCCCTTTTTGTAAGTGTATTTTCGTAAAAGTTTTTGCAAGTGTTTTTTTGGGGGCTGAAAAACTAACCTACGGCATTTTTTTAAATAAATTGTCGGAATGGGACTTGAGCAGCATTCTGGGAAAAAATTTTTTTTAAAACCAAGGGTCCACTGTACCTTACATAGTGTACAAGTTGAAAAGTTAGTACAGAATAAACAAACAGCAACACTCCCATTCTCATGCAAACACTATTTTTAAATTAATGATTATTATTATCCCTCAGTGTTTGACTAAAAAAACGTAAATTCTTCCACACTCCCCAAAGTCGCTTGGGAAACAAATATCATATTTGTCAATTTTTATTCTGTGGGTGTATGTATTATGTTTATATGCTATGTAACGTGTTTCTTAATTTTAAGAAAATATCATAGATGGAAATGAAAAAGTTTAAATAAAAAAAAACATTTAATGTGCCCAAGAGGGGTATTTTTGACGTATTCAAGTTTTCCCCCCGGAAACCATAGCATATAAACAGCATGTTTATATCTTTGAATGTTTTTAAATAATTTTGAAGAAAATTCGTAGATGGATTAATGAAAAAGTCTATATTTTCACATACAGCGGGGGCTGTATCTGAAAGATTTCCCCTATACTAAAGTTTTGGTCATAATTTGAACTCGCCATATGAAGGAACGCCCAAAAACTGGGCCCTACTGTATATACTTGCACCTTTCTTTGGTCTCACAGGCCACATAAGTTAAATAAAAAAAAAAAATAGTGAAAAAAAAAACAAACTAAAAAGAATAAAAAAAAGTTTACCAGGTGAAAGGTTTTTCCCCTGTTGCCATACGCGGATCATTTTTGCCAACTTTACGCCTCTATATCTCAGTAAGTACTGATCGCAAAAAAATTTCTGGATTAAAAAAATCAAAAAAATCCCAATATTTTGGAAGAAATAATTTTTTTTTTTTTAAAATTTCCCGACATAGAATGACAAGTTTCAAAAAGGGTCACAGTCAAAGGGAATCTATTCTACCTCCTTATCTATAACAGTACATCACCTAAAACTATTAACAACCAAAACACTGTTGTTTGTAAGATCACTCAAGCAGGTGCCAGACAACACCCGCCCCCGATATTTAACCCTTTTAGGGAGAGGCCAAATTTTAGAGGGGCACCAGTGTCCAAGAATTAAAAAAAAAAAATTTTTATTTTTTTTTTTGAAATGGTAAAAATCTTTTCTAAAGGAATAAAACAAAAATAAAAATTTTATGGAAAATTAAAAATTTTGCCTAAATTTTTATGGGCTTTTCGCATCAGCGATTTTGCCGACTTTGACTCCCTTTTAGGGCCCAAATTTCATTATTCCAGTCGACCAAATTTTGCTATTTCACTAGCACTACTTCTATTCTATCGATTGAGCACAAGAAAGCCCCGTCAACTGTTTCAACTACAAAAAAAAAGGGGTCAGAAATTGGTAATTTAGCCAATTTAACTCAGTTCAAAAAATTCCAATTTTAAAATAGGTGCAGAATAAACAATGCAGGCATTTCTATAAAAATAACATTTCTTCTGTTCATTATTCGTTTTTAGTCTTTACAAATGAATTCCATTTTATTTTTTTTTCACATAATGAATTTTTATTCAAACCAAAAATGGAAGATTTACTGTTATGCAATATTGTAATAATTGAAAACAATATCCCCCATTTGTGAAAAAACCCAATCTGGGCGTTTAGACGTGTGGGTCATTTTTTTACTTTTAACATCGGCAAAATTTAACATTTCCGCTACTTTGAGTCAGTTTCAAGCCATTTCCAGTAATAAAACCAATCAAAAACATCTCTAATTTTAATATATCTTCCATTCTATCAAAGAAAAGAAATTGCAAAAACAACTATAAAAGTATACGAAAAAAACTCGAAGTGCTTTTTAATCGAAAATTACGGTCTCAGTTTTTTTTCTCATTATGCACTGTGTTCTGAGGATTTGTTTTTTTGGTACACTTACCACATAGATGTATTCTCTCATATCTGGGCCCCAAAATTTACCACTCACAGCTTATCAGGAGTGAGTTTGGGCGTAAAACTACAGTTTGGACCCTGAACTCAAAGCTGAAGAACTCGGCAGGGACCCAAAAAGATCACTCAAGCAGGTGCCGACCACCTGCCCCTGATCTTCAAAGTTTAAACTTATTTAGCAAACATAACATTAATTTTTAATACTATCATACTATATATACAGAACAATGAAACAAATATCCAGGGGGAAATGAAGAAGAATCACTCCACAAGTCATGTGTTTGAAAGAGGCGACAAAAATTTCCATGAGAAAGGGGGTTTAAAAATTTCCCCCTTCCTCTGTATAAATTACTAAATGAAAAAAAAAATTGTTTTGGGGGGAGATGGCTTGAAAAAAAATAAAAATGTAAACTCAGTTATGATGCTTTTTCTGTAGCAAGAACTCAGGCAAAAACAAAAACACATACCTCCTGACACCCCCTGTGTAAAAACTCAATGCTCATAAAACCCCCCAATATCTAAACTCTACCAGAAGTTTCAAAAAGTTCCTCATCTGCAAAGTCTTCCAAATTATTTTAAAATCCTCTTTCTTTTCTAGGTTAATGTGATATATTATAATAGCTTTTTATGTCAAAATATCTTTTGAAATCTGTCTGAAGAGTATTTGTCCAGCATTATCTTCATGCACCCCCAGTTCTCATTTTCTTCTACACCCTAAATTGTTGAAATTTCCCTTTATTCTTTTTTTCTCAGAACACAAAAGGGGACGGTAAATCTTAAAACTTCTCTTATATTCTCTGTACACATGTCTACTCTTATACACACACAACCCCCAAAAAGGAGCTTACGACGCGTTTGGGGCTTGGACCATTTAAAAATCCCCTTGCTACTCTTCTGTGTGTTTCTTAACCCTTTGACTGTTTCGGTCGTATATACGTCTTACAGTGTTTGGGCTATAGACGCATAAATTCTAGCGCCCCAAATCAAGCAGGAGAAAGCTGGTAGGGCCCACATGTAAAAGAATGGGTCTGTGTGCGCAGTAAAAAAAAAAATTGGGCACCCCAGTGGGTGCATTGGGGGGAACACCATTTAAAGTAGTCCTTGTTCACATGCCTAGAGGAAAGGGGAATTCCCCTTCCTTGGCACATTTGGGACTCTTTCTTCCTCAAGGGTAGCTCTAAACAGAGGGAAAGTTCTCTGAAGAAAAATTTTTATGGTTTTGAGGATTTTTGTGACCAAAAGAAATGCCCAGGATACCAGAAGGAAGGAAGGAAGGGGAAAAAAAGAAAGGGAAAGGGAAAAGGAAGGATGAGAGGAAGGAAGGAAGGAAAAAAATGAGGGGAAAGGGAAAAGAAGATGGGGAAGGAAAGGAAAAAAAGAGATGAGGGGAAAGGGAAAGGGAAAAGAAGAAGGAAGGAGGAAAGGAAAAAAGAAAGGAATTAAGAAAGAAAGAAAGAGAGAAAAGGAAAGGGAAAGGGGAAGAGATGAGGAAGGAAGGAAAAAAAGAAGTAAGAAAGGAAAAAAAGAAATAAATAAATGAAATAAAAAAAAATAAAATAAAAATTTATTTTTTATTGGTGGTTAAATCATAAAACTGAAATGCAAGGGGGGCCACTGGATGCCATGGCATTGGGGGGCAACCCTAATGACTTAAAACTATGAACATAATACTAGAAAAATTGGTTGGGGTTTATTCTAGTTATATAGTTTTTTTCCCAAATTACAATATGATGATATTATACTCTTGAAATGACTTTAAAGGATGATATTAAATTGTAAAAAAGTGTTTAAAAGGATGATAATATAAAATTGAGATTATTTTAAAGGAAAATAACATTGAGCTTTTTTTGAAAGTAGTTTAAAAAGTATGAGTTTTATTTTTGGGGTAAGTAGGTGTTTTTTAAAATTTAAATTTATTTTCAGAAAAGGGTTTAATTTAATTTTTACGGTAATGAATTCCAGATTCTGGGGCCCTTTATGTGCATAAATTTTTTTTACTTTGGGTTTTGGTATGGACTCGGGGTATGTAAAAAAGTGATCTGTGTCTTGTTTTTTGTAGCTGTGGGACCTTTAAAGTTTTGGGAAATTTTGAGTAGAGAGTTGATATTAGCATTGAGTTTTTTGTATTAGTAGGACATAAATGGTTAAGGAATGTTTTCTACGGTGGAGTTTTAGAGTTTTGAATATTGGTAAGTACTGTCTAGAGGGGGAATTTTGTTATCATCCTGACTGACCTTTTGCTGGGTTATGAGTGGTCTAAGGTGATTTTAAAATAATAATATAATATTTTTATTTCGATGGTTACAAGTATACATATTTAAAGTAGTTACAATTATAAAACTTAATGAAAGAAGAGCCACTGGCATGCCATGGCATTGGGGAAACTTATTCTAAAGACTTATTCACTAAGTTTAAACAGTGGCCCCCCGGATTTTTTAAAAATGAAATGTACTTTTTATGTAAGTATAATATTGTTGGTCTTGGGGAAAAAGTTTTTTTGGGGGTTTAAAATAGACTAACCTACAGGGCTTTTTCCTTTGGGAGTAAATCTTCCGGAATGGCACTTGACCCCAGACTTGGGAGGGGATTTTTCACGAAACTGGGGGGTCCACTTTAGAAAATTGATTGAGTTTATTCTAGTTATATTTTTTTCAAATTACAATATGATTAAAATACTTTTAAAAAGAATACTAGAGAAATTGGTTGGGGTTTTTTTCAGTTGTATATTTTATTTCAAGTTACTTTTGTTGATGTTATAAGTAAAATAACAATACTAAGAAATTTATTGAGTTTCTTCTAGTTATATATTTTACTTCAAATTAAAAAAATGATGATACTATACTATTTTTAAAAGATAATATGAAAGAAATTTCAACAAATGTTAAGGGGGATGACAATATTTAAAATAGGAAATTTTCTTACTTTAAAAAAAAAATTGGTTTGAAAGTTTGTTACAGTATGAGTATTTAGTATAGGGGAAGTGGTGATTTTTTTAGAAAAGTCTTGAATTGATTTTCCGAAAAGGTTTAAAAATATTTTACTGGTAATGAATTCCGGGTTTTTGAGCCCCACAGATTCCATAGGTGAGATAAGGGTAGATAAGTGAATGATATAGTGCAAGGGAGAGCTGATTGTGGGACATAATAAATGTATTTTTTTTTATAATATGCCTACTGTCTTTGAGTTTTCTTGGAAATTTGTTGTATGTGTGTTTTTGGGAAATTTTAAAACTATTGTCAAAAGGGGGATTCCTAGGGAAATTTTTCCCCCTGTGAGTCTTGTGATGGGTGAACCATTGGCGTTTTGTTAAGTGGAACATTTTGGTTTTGTTTCCAAAAATGAATGAAGTAAAGGGCTTGTTTATTAAAGTAAACTTTTTGCCCTCATCCATGTTGATATTTTCTGTAATTTGGCATTAACAGTGTTGGCCAGTATGACTGGATTTGGGGGGAGAAGACATATTTTTGTCATCTGCAAAAATATGGGTTTGAGTAGTTGTGATGCATTCGGTAGGTGTTTATGTAAATGAGGAATAGGAGTGGCCCCAGGACACTTCCTTTTAGGGGCTCCGACTGCAATTTGTTTTGTGGAAAAGTTCGCCCATTTTTTGTACAGTATTGGGTTCTTTTGCTAAGGTATGACTTTAGGGAGTTAGTGGGTCCCCCCTTTTACCATAGTGTTCAATTTTGTGAGCAGTAAATCATGGTCGACTGTATCAAAAGCTTTGCGTAGGTCTATAAGAAATTTCCCCGCGGGACTTCTTTCTTCTCAAGTCGGTGTTTTTAGCCTAGCATGGTTTTAAAAAAACATCAGTTGTGCTTTTGTTGGTCCCGGGAAACCAAACTGACGGGTTGAGTACTTGTGTGAAACGAGGTAGGAATAGATCTGTCTATGAATTAATTTTTCAAAGATTTTAAAAACAGTGGTACAGTAGGACGTCCAAACACGATAGATAGTTCCTGAAAAATCGGGTTTGATAATTTTTTTAAATGATTAACCCGAACTTATGGAAAAAGGGTTAGGTTTGGGAGTCCCCCAAAACCAAACAAGTTTTTTTTGACCAACATATCTTGCAAAAAAAATTTAAGGGGAATATGTAATTTTAGTTCATTGTCAAAAACTATTACTGCTTAAGACTACAAAAAGAATAGAAATAATAAATTTCCTTTTAAATTTTGGGTAATGATGTTTGTGGATGGTAGTGAAGAGTGGAAAGGATGGTGGGGCCCTATTTAGCTGAGGTTGGGGTATGTAATTGTAGTGCATTGTCATGATCTATTACTGCTTAAGACTACAAATGCAATAGAAATAATAGTATTTCTTACCTTTTGTGGGTAATGATGTTTTTGGATGGTAGTGAAATTTGGGTATGGATGGTGTGGCCCTACTGGGCTGAGGTGGATAGAGAAGTTCTTGAACGAAACCCATGGTTGAACTGAGGTCTAACTTTAAGTCAGTCGCCCTTCAGTAGGTCAGTCAAGTCATTCAGTAAGTCAATCAAGTCATTCAGTAAGTCAGTCAAATCATTCAGTAAGTCAGTCAAGTCATTCCCGTAAGTGGGGGGTCATTCAGTAAGTCAGTCAAGTCATTCAGTAAGTCGTTCCCCCTAA
>WNWK01034722.1:0-20276 GCA_009830355.1 Cherax destructor
GTTTATACGGATGTCTTACTCATTTATGGATGCAAATGCGGATGTAAGAAATTGTGCGGATGTTCCGCGGATTTCGTATGCAGATGTATATACGGATATCTGTTTGCTGTGAAATACGGATGCGGATGCGGATATGGATGTAAGAAATTGTGCGGATGTTCCTCAGATGCGGATGCGGATGCAAATATCCGATACATCACTAATACACAGGAGATTATACTCCTTCATAACATCACAAAGACCCTCAACCCCTGCCAGTTTGGCTTCAGAAGAAATAAAAGCACAAATGACGCAATTATAAAAATGCTAGACCTACTATACACAGCACTTGAGAATATATGAATATCCACTTGGACTCTTTATCAACCTTAATAATAATAATAATATCTTTATTTACTATAAGTACACATACAAGGTACACAGTCCTAGTTGACATCAATGACATACTACTAGTATATAGAAAGCCTTTTGTTATGCAGAGCATTTCGGACAAATTAGGTCAGTTTTGTCCCAGGATGCGACCCACACCAGTCCACTAACACCCTGGTACCCATTTTACTGATGGGTGAACATATACAACCGATGTAAAGAAACACGCCCAATGTTTCTACCCTCGCTAGGAATCGAACCCGGACCCTCGCCGTGTGAAGCGAGAGCATTAGCCAACAAACCACGGAGCACCATTCCAATAACTTGATCACTATGGTATAAGAGGCCATGCACTTGCATATATCAAGTCTTACTTTACTAAGAGATAGCAATACGTCTCTATTAAGGACACAACATCCACAAGACACCTGGACACTGGTGTACCACAGGGAAGCGTTCTTGGTCCCCTACTTTTCCTTTTATACATCAACGATCTTCCAAATGTATCACAACAACTTACACCTATTTTCTTTGCTGATGACACAACTTTTGCTATCTCCCACCCTAATCTTGCCTCACTCAACACTACTGTTAATGAAGAGCTCGTAAAAATATCTACCTGGATGACTGCTAATAAACTCACACGTAATATTCACAAAACCTTCTACATTATGTCTGGATGCAGAGCAAGTGAGGTCCAACTAAACATTATGATTAACAATACCCTTATTGCTAAACATAAAGAGGGAGAATTTCTGGGTCTGCACCTTGAAATTCAACACCCATATCCAACACATAATGAATAAAAGTATCCAAAACAGTTGGCATCCTCTCAAATATACGTTATTTTGTACCACCACCATCACTACTTACACTATACTATTCACAATCTACCCACACCTCACCTATGCTATTTGTGCCTGGGGTTCCACAACGACAAATCACCTAAAGCCAATAATAACGCAACAAAAAGCTGCAGTGTGAATGATCACACATTCCACTGCTAGACACCTCCCTTCCTCTTCACTCTTCAAAGACCTGAACCTATTCACTATACAAAACATTCACTCTTACTACTGTGCCACCTACATTTACAGAACAATAAATTCTAATATTAATCCCGAACTGAAGCACTTGATAGTTGCAACAGGACCCATAGACACAATACTAGGCACAAAAATCTCTATGACATTCCCTGTGTCCGGCTAAATATCTTCAAAAATTCTATGTACATAAAAGGGCCCAAAATCTGGAACCTCTGCCAGAAATCTCCAGATTTTTTTTTTTTTTCAAAACTACCATTAAAAAGCACCTTATCTCCCTAACATATCCCAGCATCAGATAAATACGTAAAAAATATACATGCATATTCTCAGTGTCATGATTATTATAATCAAAAGAAGCGCTAAACCACAAGGGTTATACAGCACGGCCGGGCAGGACAGGATGCAGGGAGAATGGATTGTAAGCGGGAGATGGATGATTAGTAGGGTATGGAGTGCAGCAAGACAGTGGATAGTGCAGGGATAGAGGGTAGCAAGAGATCGAGGTAGAAGGGACTGAGGGAGATGCTAAAGGTACAATCCTCAGAGTTTGTGTAGTAAGTCAGTTTCCGTCAAAAAGTTAACGAGAGAGTCAGGATTAAAGGAGGGTCCATCAGCAAGAAGGGACGGTAAAGAAAGGGACGCAGAGCAAAGACGCCGTTGGAGGTAAATTCTGTGTGCTCGTTGATAAAGTGGACAGTCCAACAGAATATGTCGAACAGACACTGGAACCTGACAATGCTCACAGAGAGAGGCAGCGAGCCTCTCCATGAGATACCCGTCCGTAAGACGAGTGTGGCCAATGCGAAGACGGGAGAGTGTAGTCTCCCAACCTCGACATTGGTGACAAGAAGGAGGCCAGAAACCTATACTCGGTTTAATAGAATGAAGTTTGTTATTAAGCAGGTCAGACCAGCGTTGTTGCCAACGGGTGCGAAGGTGGGTAGCAATGACCGCAAAATAGTCCGTAAAAGGAACACCTCTATATGAAACTGGAAGGTCATGTACTGCTGACCG
The DNA here is from genome assembly GCA_009830355.1 of Cherax destructor. NCBI lineage: Eukaryota > Metazoa > Arthropoda > Malacostraca > Decapoda > Parastacidae > Cherax > Cherax destructor. The sequence continues at coordinate 2,430 of WNWK01034722.1, forward strand.
CACAGCAGTGTCTGCCTGTTCATTGCCTTGTACGTCAACATGACCAGGGACCCAACAAAAAACAATATCTTTGTGCTTGCTAGAGATACGGCGTAACCAGGGGGTGAGGTGTATCAATTTTACGGATAGCCTGTAAAGCACTAAGGGAGTCTGAAACGACCACAAATGGTGATACAGGCATAGATGTAATACGGATAAGTGCCACAAGAATGGCATACAATTCAGCCGTAAATATGCTAACCGAGGGTAATAGATGCCCTCGCACGACGCTGTCCGGAAACACTGCTGCGAATCCGACGCCGTCAGACGACTTTGAACCATCCAACTTCCCAAGGGGGTAGGGGAAAGGGAGATGTCACATGAACATATAGAGGTGGTAGCTGAAGGGAAGACAGGAGTGAATGTAGACGAAGAGAAAAGGGACGAAGTAAGCAGGGGCGACGAACAAATAAAGAGCGTCTACTAACATCTGTAACAATCCTATACATGGAAGGATTGCGGAAGTCATGAGAGCGAACATAATAGCGAATGCAATGTGCATCACAACGATCGGACAAGGATGGAATGTTCGCTTCTACATAGAGGCTCTCAACCGAGGAAGAACGAAATGCACCAAGGCATAAGCGTAATCCTTGGTGATGGATGGGATTAAGGATGGAAAAAGTAGCAGGGGAGGACGCTGAATATATCTGGTCCCCATAATCGAGTTTTGATAAAATTAGGGCTGAATGTAGACGAAGGAGAGTTCTACGATCAGCTCCCCATGAAAGATGTGCAAGGGTTTTAAGAAGGTTCAGCCGGCTGTGACAAGTTGCCTTAAGAGAGGTAATATGAGGTTTCCAGGACAATCAATGGTCAAACAGGAGGCCGAGAAACCTGACTGTATCACGTTCTGGAATACGTGAGCCATATAGGTACAATGGATGATCAAAGACCACTGAACGTCTAGTAAACGTAATTTGATGAGTTTTTCCACTAGAAAATTTAAACCTGTGAGTGGTGGCCCAATCAGAAACCCGGCTGATGACATGCTGGAGGAAAACTGCAATGAGGTGACAGTCAGCACCTGCACAAGCTATAGCAAAGTCATCCACATAGAGCGATGACCAAATATTGGATGGGAGAACAGATGCCAGATTATTTATAGCAAGAAGAAAGTGTTGTGCTCAGAACACAACCGTGGGGGACACCTTCAGCTTGGACAAATTCCAGGGAAAGCTCATTACTAACCCGGACACGGAAATGTCTGTCAGTTAAGAAGGCCTTAAGGAAGAATGGTAGGTTGCCTCGGAGGCCTAAGGAGTGGGCCTGGGCCAAGATATTATATCTCCAAGTTGTGTCATAAGCCTTCTCAAGGTCGAAAAAGATGGCAATAACCGAGTGGTTATTAGCAAAGGCATTACGAATATACGTATCCAAGCGCAGTAAGGGGTCAATTGCAGAACGACCTTTACGAAAGCCATATTGACTAGGGGAGAGACTATTGTGAGTCTCTAAATACCACATCAAACGTCTATTAACTAGATGTTCCATCACCTTTCAAACTGCACTGGTAAGAGCGATGGAATGGTAGTGGGAGGTATCACGTCCTGTAGTACCCAGTTTGCGAAAAGGGAGCACAATAGCAGACTTCCACAGCTGGGGAAGAACTCCTTGCGACCATATAAGATTAAAGAGTCGTAAGAGGACAGTAAGAGCAGACTGATGTAAATGCTGTAGCATACGAATATGTATGCCGTCTGGCCCAGCTGCCGATGATCAGCAAGCAGAGAATGTTGCCTCCAGTTCTTGAAGGGTAAAAGGCACATTATAAGATTCTTCTCTAAGAGAAGAAAAATCTAAGGGCTTTAACTCGCTGGCAGACTTAGAAGAAAGGAACAAGGGGCATAGATGGAGCCCCTGAGAAATGCAGACCAGATGATTACCAATTTCAATGGCAACGGCAAGAGGGTGTGCTATATCGACACCGGCAAACTGAAGAACAGGAGCCGGGTCGGGGGAGAATTTACCACTTAATTTCTGCACTTTCTTCCAGACTGCACTCATCGAGGAAGCTGAAGTGACAGTAGAAACGTAATCTCGCCAGCAAGTGTGTTTAGTCACGTATGGCACGGCGAGCAATAGCTCTCTTCTGCGTAAAATCAAGGAGTCTCTCTGTGGTTCTGTTATACTGATACCTACCCCACGCAGCGCATTTCAAACGTACTGCCCGAGCACAAGCAGGAGATCACCAAGGCACGCACTTCTGAGAATGCTTGCCCGAGATTTGGGGAATAGAATGTGAAGCCGCTGTGAAGATGGAGGACGAAAAGAGATGTAAAACCTCATCAATGGAGGACGAGGAAGGAACCTCATGAAAGGCAATAAGATGTGCGTAAAGGTCCCATTTCGCCCGGTCAAATTGCCAGCGTGGGCAACGAGGAGGTGGAAAAAACGAAGGGGACTTAAGGATGATTGGGAAATGATCGCTGTCATGTAAGTCCGGGAGGACAGACCAGGTGAAGTCAAGGACTGTTGAGGAAGAGCAGATGGAGAGATCGATACAGGAGAAAGAATGAGTTCGAGGATCAAAATGGGTAGGAGTACCCGTATTTAAAACATGGAGGGGGAGAGAAGCAAGAAATGCCTCCAACTGAACGCCACGGGAGTCACAGTGTGACCCTCCCCAGAGAAAATGGTGTGCGTTAAAATCGCCAAGTAACAGAAGGGGTGGCGGTAAGGAAGAAACTAGAAAATCAACATCTGGGATAGACAATGCCCACGAAGGGGAAAGATATAAAGAACAGAGTGTATACCACTTATTCAAGTGGATACGGACTTCAGTGTAATGTAAGGAAGAAGGAACATAGAGCTGATGGTATGGAACACCAGTGCGTATAAGAAGAGAACTTTCGTTAAAGGTTCCATCGGAAAAAGGATCCGATGAATATAACAAATCATAGCCTGAAAAGGGCCTGATAATTTGGGTTCTTGCAAACAGACCCCAACAGGGAAAAACTGGGAAAGCAACACCTGAAGTTCACCCTGGTTACCCCTGAGGCCTTGGATATTCCACTGCAAATAAGCCATGATTTATGGAGAGAAAGATATAAGTCGAAGAGAGAGGAATCTATGGACTAGGGTTAGAGAAGTCCACGTGTGGAGGCAGCGAAAAACCTGTAATCAGAGGAGGAGGAGGGCGTTGTGAAGGAAGGAGGGGTGTAGACGAAGAAGAGAGAGGAGGAACCTCAGGTGGAGCAGTGTCCATCATCGTTCCAGTCTCTGAAATATATTCTGTGATAGCTTCCAGTGTTTTGGAAGACACAGATGCAGAATGTGGGACTACATTAGAAATGGAAGGAGAGTCAGCAACTATCGGGGAGTCTATAGACTGTACTAAAGTAGAAGGCGAGGAGATGGAAGAGGAAACTGTCGAAGGGGCTTGGGAGGGGACAGGGGAAGAAGGTAGTGTACAAGGAGGAGGATGAACCTCCACACACGTTACAGAACTAGTTGGAGACGAAGAACCCGGCAATAGGGATTTTTTGCCGGACTTATGAGAAGGGGGGCGCTGAGGTTTAGGCGAAGGACAAGGACGTGTAGACTCAAAACTGTGCGAGTGAGTAGAGGAAGGAGTGTGGACAGTATGGGATGCCGAGGTAGGGACCTCGGAGCCAAGAACATCAAAAGGATTTGAGACAGGTGTGACTGAGGATGTTGTAACCACAGAGGAAGTCGAGGAAGTTGGGACCCCAGAAGTGGGGCGATGTTTAGCAATGCGAGAATAGGAAATACGGGGAAGTCTCCCTTGAAGGCGTAGATGAGAGACGGCCATAGCAAATGAGAAGCCTTCCGCCTCTTTGAGACAATGGATTTCCCGCTCATTCAGGTAAACCTGACAATGGCGAGAGTACGATGGATGTGCCTCATGACAGTTAAGCAAGAGGGAGGTAATGTACAAGAAGGACTGGCATGGTCGTCGGCACCACAGACTGGGCATTCGGCCATGGACCTGCAATATTTCGCTGGATGACCAAAACACCAGCAGTTTCTACACTGTTGTGGTGTAGGGGTCACCTTTCGAACTTGTAAACGTTGACCTGCAATGTAGACCGAAGGTGGGAGTTCACGGCAGTCAAACATTAAACGAGCTATATTGCAAGGATAACGACTTCGCTTATTGGCAAGGAAGACAAAAGTGTCAACCTTAAGAATAGGGAGTTCTTGGAGCTCAAGCTGCTCCAAAATGTCATCACCACATATCTGGAAATTCCGTTGGACAATGGTGTGGGGTAAAATGACAGTACCACTACAAGAATTAAGAGAATGATGCTTGTCAATAGTGATAGGAATAGTATCTATGGTCGTAAGAAGGGAAAGATCGCGAGCTTGGCCAGCATTCTGGACCGTGATGATGCGAGTGCTGCTCTTGAGAGCATGAAATGAGATATCTTTACCTACATGGCATAGGAGAGCTTTACCAATACTATGATCGAAAAGATAGGTAGTTGGAGTAGTCGGTCTTAGAGTAAAAAACTTTGTCCATTGAGTAGTGTGAAACAGTGTTTAAGGGGAGTGGGCGACGTGCTGGTCGTTTCTGAGATAAACGAGAAGGAAGTGTTGAATCATCATGTAAGGGTCTTGGTCGTTTGGATGTGGGACCGGGGGTGGTCTGATGGAAGACGGGTGAGCGATCCGAAAATTGCCGCACCGTCGAGGGAGAAGCCGGAATCAAGGTCAGAGAAGAGCGAAGGTCAGATATGTCAAAAGGGCCGGTCGGAATTCTGGTACCTGAAGCAGGTGACAAACCGGCACCAGCAAGAGGTACAGGGGTATTAGAGATGTCCGAAGAGTTGTTCATTAATGGGGCAGGGTCAGTACTGGGTGCGGTATCAGGAAGGGGCCCAGGGGTAGGTTCACAGGTTAGGGCATCCATGGTTAGGTTTCTTCTTTCTTTTTGTTTTTAAGAAAAAAAAGAGAAGAAAATAAAAATAAAAAAAAAGAATAAAAAAAGGGGGGAACGTGGAGGAATAGCTCCTAGGAGGAATGAAAGGGGCGTAAATCACCCTCCATGCCCAAGAGGACCTCAACACCACAAGTAGGGCAGATGCTGCATGGAACCCGTGCCATACCCTACCCTTCACGCCAGTAAACCTCACATCTACCGAGCTACCTCGGTGGACAAAAGAGAGGGCGGCCGGATATCCGCCACAAAGCATACCTCCTTCGGTCACCACCCCTGAAATCCGAAAGGTGGCCTCTAGAGATACACCCGTCGCCCGAAAGATACCCAAAGCCACCCCCCGGGAGACCGGGGAGGGAGGGGCATCCCCGGGCGATCCAGATTCCACAGCAAACTACACCACCTCCAAGAACCTCAATGGAAAGGGGAAGACCACAGTACCCTTCCCCCTACCTAGGAACTAGAATGCCTGTGGAGGGAAGCTACCAGGAGAAAAATGGGAAGGAAATAAGGGAGGGATGAGGAGGAGGAAAGGGAAAAGGGAGGATGGGGAAGATGGGAAAGGGAAGGGAGGATTGGGGGGTAATTAGGTTCGGTCTGAGAAAGAAGACCAAGAGGTCCAATTCCTCAGACCGATAGCCTCTTTACCATGACAAGGAGCCCCCCTTAAAGAGGTCAGTGTCATGAACATATGTAAAACACATACTTTCACTGCCTATGACCCTCCCAATCATTAAACAATTGTGTAATTCCTCTCAATTAAATCTGTTAAAGCCATATTGTATGAACTAATAGAATATTCGATTCTCTTGTATTTATTGTAAACTAGATTTACACCTTACTGATCTTAGTTAAGTTTGCCCGAAATACTCTGCGTATATTGTTCTGTACTAAAGTGTTTTATTTTCATTGTTTTACTATTAACCACCTTAGTTCATATATTCATATTTGTTAAAATAACTAAGGTGCTAATTCAGGTGCTAAAGTGTTTTATTTGCATTGTTCTACTTTTAAATTCAGTAGATCCTTTTTTTAGCCTTAAAATAATTATCTTAGTCCATATAGTCATATTTGTTAGTGGTTAACAACAAATGTTTTTTCGTTTTTTGGTAATTGCAACAGCTTATTTCTCTACATGATCCTTATGAATGCAATTATCAATCCTGATATCAACCTCTTATTGAACTGCACAAATAATCCTAACGGTAATTGCCATTACTACACAGCTAGTCAGGCTAAAACTCTACTCAGTGTCAGCAAGAACATTACAGTTTTCAACTATATAATGTTAGATCTTTGAGTAAACACTATGATGACCTCCTTGCATTACTGAAGTCTCTAAATGCTACTATAACTTTCATTATTCTTACTGAGACCTGCTGACTCAAACAAGATTTGACAGACATATTTACCATACCTGGTTACACAGCCATACATAACTGCAGGCCTGACCAACCAAGAGGAGGCACTGCCATCTGTTACTCTAATGAATTGCAATGTATGAAATCAACTTGTACAAGGGACGAAAATGGCGAATATATAATAGCTAAATTCACATCAAAAACTTAAGAAACCTATAACAGTTGGAGCAATTTACAGCCTACCACACTCTAATACATACACTTTTAGTAGTAACCTTAGAAACATGATAACTGTGTCAGAGTTGAATAAACACCACCTGATATTTACAGGAGACTTCAACATAAACCTCATCCAAGCAACTACCCTCCAGTAGCTGATTTCATGAACACTATGAACAACTGCTTGTTACTACCCTCTATAACTAAGCCCAAAAGAATCTCTGAGACAAGTGCCATATCTGGACCAACACGATATCCCCACTACAAGCAGGTATAATCACAGACAGCACTACAGACCACTACCCCACTTTTCTCATAACCAACTTATGTAAATTGCCTCAAGAAACGAGAAAGATCTCATTTCGCCTGCATGACGAGCCATTGGTAATGTAATATTAGCACTAGGTGACATTGATTGGCAGCGAGAGTTAGCTGACACCAATAATATTGACAAAGATGTCAAAACGTTTTTACATAAAACCCTAAACCTCTATAACATGCATTGTCCAATCAAAATGAAGCAGATCACTGAAAAAGACCAAACAGTCCGTGGCTAACAAATAGTATCCTCAAATCTATTGATAAAAAGCATAAACTTGAAAAGCAGTTCAGATTAGGCCTGATTACTAAAGAACTGGCTAAACGATACACATCAATACTCACAAAACTAATACAAAAATCAAAACAAATGTATTACGAAAATAGATTTATTGAAATAAAAGGTGATATGAAAATTACCTGGCAAGCCCTCTCCAAAATTTTGGACTCGAGGAAACCGTCTGGAAAGTGAGAGATAAACTTTACTAAACCAGATGAACCTCACATACAACCTATTGATACGGCCAACAACTATAATGTCTTTTTCTCTACTGTAGGATCAAAGCTAGCAAATAAAATTCCTAGCTCAAATACCCAGCCGAAAGACTACCTCACTGGCAACTACCCAAACACTATATATCTAGCTCCAACTAATTCTACTGAAGTCTCACTCGTCATTAAATCATTAAAAAACAAAGCAGGAGATCTGAATAACTTGCCACCACTCATATATAAAAAAGCTGCACATCTACTGTCACCCATTATTGCAACAATGTTTAACAAATCTGTAGCGTCTTCAACCTTCCCATGTATACTCAAGACAGCAAGGGTCAACCCGATCCTCAAAGGTGGTGATCCAACTGACTTGAACAACTATAGACCCATATCAAACTTGCCCTTACTTTCTAAAATATTCGAAAAAAAATAATACACAAACGACTTTACTCCTACCTTATATCCAACAACATACTTAACCCCTGCCAGTTTGGGTTTAGACCAAATAAAAGTACGAATGATGCTATTATACAAATGCTTGAACTTATATATACAGCTCTCGATAAAAATGAATATCCCCTTGGGCTCTTCATTGACCTACGAAAGCATTTGATACAGTCGACCACAATCTCCTGCGCCTAAAACTAAATTATTATGGCATCAGAGGACATTCCCTTGATTACCTAAAATCTTATCTTAACGACAGACACCAGTATGTATATGGAAATGGAGTCAACTCAGCTATCCAGCCTGTAGCTGTAGGACTACCCCAGGGTAGTGTCCTAGGCCCACTCCTCTTTCTCATCTACATCAATGATCTCCACAATGCATCCCAACTACTTAAACCAGTTCTATTAGCAGATAACACTACTTATGTCTACTCCCATTCAAACCCAACTGTACTTAGAAACACTGTAAACAACGAGCTGCTAAAAAATATACCTGGATGATGACCAACTTCAATAACAAAAACATAAGGTGGGACCAAGTAAACCAAGTCCTAAATGATATAAACTGGGAAGATAGCCTAAGCATCACGGAACCTAACCTATGTCTAGAACAAATTAACTCCATGGCACTTGAGGTTGCTAAAGGCAAATTCCCTTAAGGAAAGGAGATGTAAACTAGAAAGAGAGAGGGGCTCCCTATACAGGAGAAGGCAAAGAATAACAGAGCGGCTACAAGAGGCCAATATATCTGAAATACGTAGGAGGCACTGGTCAGAGAAATAGCAAACATTGAATTAAAACTAAAGGAATCTTACAGGAATCAAGAAACGGGAAGAACTAAAAGCCATAAATGAAAATGAAAGAAACCCAAAGTATTTCTTTTCTTATGCCAAATTAAAGTCAGAAAACCTCCAGTATTGGGCCCCTACTTAAATGGGAGGGGTCCTACACAGATGACAGCAAGGAAATGAGTGAGCTACTAAAGTCCCAGTATGACTCAGTTTTTAGCGAGCCGCTAACCAGACTGAAAGTCAAAGACCTAAATGAATTTTTATGAGAGTGCCACAGAACTTGATAGATGCAAGCCTATCTGGGCATTATCCTGACGCCAAATGACTTCGAAAAGGTGATAAATGACATGCCCATGCACTCCGTCCCAGGCCCAGACTCATGGAACTCCGTGTTCATCAAGAACTGCAAGAAGCCCTATCACATGCTTTAACATCCTATGGAGAGGGAGCATGGACACTGGGGTCGTCCGCAGTTACTAAAAACAGCAGACATAGCCCCACTCCACAAAGGGGTAGTAAAGCAATAGCAAAGAACTACAGACCAATAGCGCTAACGTCCCATATCATAAAAATCTTTGAAAGGGTTCTAAGAAGCAAGATCGCCACTCATCTAGATACTCATCAATTAAACAACTCAGGGCAGCATGGGTTTAGAGCAGGTCGCTCCTGTCTGTCCCAAATACTGGACCACTACGACAAGGTTCTGGATGCTCTAGAAGACAAACAGAATGCAGATGTTATATACACAGACTCTGCAAAAGCCTTTGACAAGTGTGACCATGGTGTAATAGCACACAAAATGCGTGATAAAGGAATAACAGGAAAAGTTGGTAGATGGATCTATAATTTCCTAACAAGTAGAACACAAAGAGTAGTAGTCAACAGAGTAAAGTCTGAGGCGGCTACGATGAAAAGCTCTGTTCCACAAGGTACAGTACTCGCTCCCATCCTGTTCCTCATCCTCATATCGGACATAGACAGTGATATAAGCCACAGTGCCGTGTCTTCCTTTGCAGATGACACCCGAATCTGCATGACAGTGTCCACCATTGAAGAGGCTGCAAGACTCCAAGCAGACATAAACCAAATCTTTAAATGGGCTGCAGAAAACAATATGAAGTTCAATGATGAGAAATTTCAATTACTCCGATATGGAAAACGTGGAAATTAAAATCTCATCGGAGTATAAAACAAATTCCAACCACACAATAGAGCGAAAAACTAATGTCAAAGACCTGGGAGTGATCATGTCAGAGGATCTTGCCTTCAGGACCATAACACTGTAGCAATCGCATCTGCTAGAAAAATGACAGGATGGATAATGAGAACCTTCAAAACCAGGGATGCTAAGCCCATGTTGACACTTTTCAGGTCGCTTGTTCTATCTAGGCTGGAATATTGCTGCACACTAACTGCACCTTTCAAGGCAGGTGAAATTGCTGACCTAGAAAATGTGCAGAGAACCTTCACGGCACGCATAACTGCGATAAACCACCTCAATTACTGGGAACACTTGAAGTTCCTAAACCTGTACTCCCTAGAACGCAGGCGGGAGAGATACATTATTATATACACTTGGAAAATCCTAGAGATTAGTACCAAACTTGCACACGAGTCACTCCCTACGAAAGCAAAAGACTCGGCAGACGTGTAACATCCCCCAATGAAAAGCAGGGTGCCACTAGCACGTTGAGAGACAACACAATAAGTGTCAGGGGCCCAAGACTGTTCAACTTCCTCCCAGCATACATAAGGGTGATTACCTACAAACCCTGGCTGTCTTCAAGCAGGCACTGGACATGCCCTAAAGTCGGTACCTGACCAGCCAGGCTGTAGTTCGTACGTTGGACTGTGTGCGGCCAGCAGTAACAGCCTGGTTGATCAGGCCCTGATCAACATGAAGCCTGGTCACAGACCGGGCCGCAGGCGTTGACCCTGGAACTGTCTCCAGGTATACCCCAGGTAACAAACTCACTCTCAACATAGACAAAACATACTTCATGCTGTTAGGCAACAGAGCCTTAAATATCCAGCTTAATGGTCAGTACGCTGTCAGTGGTCACGTGTGGTCATACCTGTCCTAAGCTGTCTGGGAAATTTAGCGTGGGGTGATACCGAGCACATGGCTCGCTGCAGTGTTTTAGAATCTCAGGTTGAAGTGTTGAAGAAGGAGGTTCTATTTCTTCAGGAGGAAAATAGGAGGCTGAAGCTTCGCCTAGATGGGTGTGGGAGTGAGTGTGAGATGGTTGGAGCTGGTAAGGAGGAAATGGTTACCAACAGTGAAAGTGGCAGCCGCTTTAAGTGGCAAGTGGTTCACAATTCAGGAAGAAGGAAGATAAAGAAGGTTAATAGAGAAGATGTGAAGGTAGGAAATCAATTCTCTGTTCTCCAGGACGAGTGTACCTCAGTGGTCACTGAGGTTAAAGGTACCACTGACTCCCCTGCTAATCAAGGTAAGAATATTCTGATTGTGGGAGACTCTCAGGTAAGATATATGGACCGTGCTTTTTGTAACAGAGATAGGAAGGTCAGACAGAGGGTGTGCCTCCCAGGAGCTGGTTTTGGTGACATAGTCAGCAGGTTGGATAATATTATGTCAGGTAATGGGAACAAGCCTATTATCTGTCTTAGTGCTGGTGGTAATGACATTGGGAAGGGCAGAAGACAGGAGCTACTAGATATGTATAGGTCAGCCATAGAAGTAGTTATGTCTAAGGGAGGGATCCCAATCATATGTAGCATTTTGCCTAGAAAGGGAGTGGGCAATGAATGGATGTCTAGGGCAATTGGTATAAATTGCTGGCTAGACAGGTATTGCAAGGAACTTTCAATTCCATTCATTGATAACTGGGACAAATTCTATGGCAAACGTGATATGTATACAAGGGATGGGGTTCATCTCTCTGGGGCTGGAATGGTTGACATTGCCGATTCGATTGAGGGGTCATTGGAGACTTGTCTAGGACTTTAAACTGATAGATTATAGAGGTATGGGTGTTTGTGGGAAACAATCAGGCTGTAGTATTAGGGTTGGAAACAGCAGATATTACCAGGATACCCCAGGGATATGTTTAAAAGATAAGATTCAAAATAAAGTTGCTTGTAAAGGCAAAGCAACTGATCAACAAACAAAGAGAGATAGTAGAGGGCAACGTGTGACTAGCTCCCTTAAGGTTTACTATACAAATAGTAGGAGTCTAAGAAATAAGATAGATGAGCTAAGATTACTTGCAAGTGCAGGTAATATAGATATTATTGCTATAACAGAGACCTGGTTTAACCTGAAAGATAGAGAAATGCCTTCCGAGTGCAACATTCAGGGTTACAAACTATTCCACACTGATAGGGTCAACAGGAAGGGTGGTGGAGTGGCGATGTATGTCAGAGATAATTTAAATTGTTGTGTTAGACAAGATATAAGATTAGAAATAGCAGACACAGAATATGTTTGGCTAGAGTTTCTCAAGGGTCGTGAAAAATTAATTTTGGGTGTGATTTACGGGCCCCAAGTCTGGATAGGGAGTGCAGTAAGCTGCTTTGGGACGAAATTCATAAGGCGTCTAGATATTAAAATGTTGTGTTATTGGGAGTTTTTAACTTTAGACAAATTGATTGGAACAATGTGACAGGTAATCTTGAGTCTAGTGACTTTCTTGATACGGTTCAGAATTTTTAAAACAGTTTGTGACAGAACCAACTAGAGGTAGCAACTTGCTTGATTTGGTTCTTGCTAACAAAGAATCACTAATTAATAATCTTGAGGCTAATGAAGAGCTTGGGGAAAGCGATCACAAATCACTTAGTTTTAATATATCATGGAATTACCCAGGTAACTGCAATCAAGTCTCTGTTCCAGACTTTCGTGTAGCCGACTTCATGGGGCTGAGAAATTACCTTTACCTTTGAACCTTTGATATACCTTTGAAGAGTTTCGAGAGTATCTACTCTCTGAGCCCGGCCATGGGCCAGGCTCGTCTGGTGCTTGCCTGGTCAACCAGGCTGTTGCTGCTGGAGACCCGCTGCCCCATATATCCATCACAGCCTGGTTGATCTGGCACCGATGAAGATACTTGTCCAGTTTCCTCTTGAAGGCTTCTACACTGGTTCCAGCGATGTTTCGGATATCTTCTGGTAAGATGTGAATAGTCTGGGACCCCGGATGTTAATACAGTGCTCCGATTGTCCCCACCGCACCCCTGCTCCTCACTGGGTTTATTTTACACTTTCTTCCATATCTCTCACTCCAGTATGTTGTTATGGCAGTGTGCAGATTTGGGACCAGGCCCTCAAGTAATTCCAAGTATATATTATCATGTATTCTCTCCTCCGCTCCAATGAGTACATGTTCAAGACTTGAAGGCTTCCAATAATTTAGATATTTCAGTGGCTCAATGTGAGCCGTAAACGATCTCTGAATTTGTTCGTGCTCTGAACGGGGCCGTCAGCACAGAGCAGTATTCTAAGTGAGGGAGCACTAGCGATTTGAAGAGTGTCACCATCGGCATTATTTCCCTTGTTTTGAAAGTTCTCAATACCCACCCCGTCATCTTCCTGGCTGTTGTGATCTTTGTCTTGTTATGGTCTTTAAAAGACAGATCAGCAAACATAATTATTCCAAGTCTTTAACGTGTTCCTTTCGTTCTATGTGGTGACCCTCTTGCGTTTTGTATATAGTGTTCCTTTTGAGTTCTTCATTTTTTCCATACCTAAGCAGCTGAAACTTATCACCATTGAACGTCATGTTGTTCTCCACTGCCCACTGGAAGACCCTGCTTATGTCCTCCTGTAATTTTTCAGTGTCTTCTACCGTAGTGACTTTCATGCTTATTTTAGTGTCATCTGCAAATGATGATACAAAAGTGTGCTGGGTGTTTTTATCTATGTCTGCTATGAGGATGAGAAACAGCAGAGGTGCAGGACAGTGCCTTGGGCACTGAGCTTTGACCTCGCTGATGCTGGATCTTGCCCTGTCTACCTGAGTCTACCTGAGAGAATTCCAGGGGTCAACGCCCCGCGGCACGGTCTGTGACCAGGCCTCCTGTTGGACCAGAGCCGGGATCAACCAGGCTGTTACTGCTGGCCGCACGCAGTCCAACGTACGAACCACAGCCCGGCTGATCAGGTACCGACTTGAGATGCCTGTCCAGTGCCTGCTTGAAGACAGCCAGAGGCTTGTTGGTAATCCCCCTGATGTATGCTGGGAGGCAGTTGAACAATCTTGGGCCCTCACACTTATTGTGTTGTCCCTCAACGTGCTAGTGGCACCCTGCTCTTCTTTGGGGGGATGTTACATCCTGCCGAGTCTTTTGCTTTCGTACGGAGTGATTTTTGTGCAAGTTTGGTACTAAGCCCTCGAGAATTTTCCATGTGTATATAATAATGTATCTCTCCGCCTGCGTTCTAGAGGTACAGGTTTAGGAACTTCAAGCGTTCCCAGTAGTTGAGGTGGTTTATCGCACTTATGCGTGCGGTGAAGGTTCTCTGCACATTTTCAAGGTCAGCAATTTCACCCGCCTTGAAAGGTGCAGTTAGTGTGCAGCATATTCCAGCCTAGCTAGAACAAGCGATCTGTAAAGTGTCAACATGGGCTTGGCATCCCTGGTTTTGAAGGTTCTCATTATCCATCCTGTCATTTTTCGAGCAGATGCAATTGCTACATTGTTATGGTCCTTGAAGGTGAGATTCTCTGACATGATCACTCCCAGGTCTTTGACATTAGTTTTTCGCTCTATTGTGGTTGGAATTAGTTTTGTACTCCGATGAATTTTAATTTCTTCACGTTTTCCGTATCTGAGTAATTGAAATTTCTCATCATTGAACTTCATATTGTTTTCCAGCCCATTTAAAGATTTGGTTTATGTCTGCTTGGAGTCTTGCAGTGTCTTCAACGGTGGACACTCTCATACAGATTCGGTGTCATCTGCAAAGGAAGACACAGCACTGTGGCTTATATCCCTGTCAATGTCTGATATGAGGATGAGGAATAGGATGGGGCAAGTACTGTGCCTTGTGGAACAGAGCTTTTCACAGTAGCTGCCTCAGACTTTCTCTGTTGACTACTACTCTTTGTGTTCTACGTGTTAGGAAATTATAGATCCATCTACCAACTTTTCCTGTTATGCCTTATCACGCATTTTGTGTGTATTCACCATGGTCACACTTGTCAAAGGCTTTGCAAAATCTGTGTATATAACATCTGCATTCTGTTTATCTTCTAGAGCATCCAGGACCTTGTCGTAGTGGTCCAGTAGTTGGGACAGACAGGAGCGGCCTGCTCTAAACCCATGCTGTCCTGTTCACTACTACTTTTTGTGTTGTGTGTGTTAGGAACTCAAATATCCATTTGCCTACCTTCCCAATTGGGATCAGGTAGGTGGTTTTGGTTGCCAATATGACGTTTTCCTGAGCGTAGTTCTAGCTGCCCAGACAAGTTTTGTTCCAAGTAGGGATATTAGATCTAACAAAAATGATCCTAAATGGATGAACAATAGATTAAAACATCTCATTGGTCGAAAGAGAGGCATATATAGGCGTATCAAGAGAGATGGACAGATAATAAATCAATATTTTCAATTAAAGATGGAAATAAAAAAGGGAATAAGAAAAGCAAAAGGGATTATGAGGCTAAGTCGCAAGGGATTCGAAGATAACCCAAGGGTTCTTTCAGGTATACAGAAGTAAGATTATGGACAAGACAGGCCCATTAAGAGTAACTCAGGACAGATCACGGACAGTGATAAGGATATATGTGAAATTTTCAATACTTCCTGTTTTACTCAGGAAGATACTAGCGGAATTTCAAAAAATAATAAATTATGTAGAACAGGAAGATAATAGACTATGCTCGATTGGGTAACTAGTGACATGGTCCCCAGATAAATACTGAAATTAAAACCTAACAAATCCCCGGCCTTGATGAACTGTTTGCAAGAGTTTTAAAGGAATGAAAGAGAACTTAGCAAACCTTTGGCAAATCTTTCAATATATCACTACAAACTGGCATATATGCAGACAAGTGGAAAAGGGCAATGTAATACCTATTTACAAGGCAGGTGACAAGTCCTTAGCTTCGAACTATAGACCAATAAGCCTTACCTCCATAGTTGGAAAATTTATGGAGTCAATAATTGAGCAATTCGTAGCCATCTTGAAAAACATAAATTGATTAATGAATCTCAACACGGTTTTTACAAAGGGGCATTCCTGTCTTACGAATTTACTAACTTTTTCACTAAGGTGTTGAGGGGTAGATCATGGTAATGAATATGATATTGTGTATATGGACTTCAGTAAGGCTTTCGATAAAGTTCCACATCAGAGGCTCTGAGGAAACTTAAGGCACAGGAATAGGAGGAGAATTTTTTCCTGGGAGAGGCATGGTTGACAAATAGGCGGCAGAGAGTTTGCATAAATGGGGAGAAATCAGAATGGGGACGTCTCAAGCGGTGTTCCACGGGGTCAGTTTTGGCCCCCTGTTGTTTCAATTTAAATAAACGACATAAATGAGGGAATAAATAGCAACATAAGTAAATTTGCTGATGACACCAAAATAGGCCGTCCAATTCATTCAAATGAGGACATTAGAGCACTCAGGATGATTTGAATAGACTGATGCAGTGGTCGGAGAAGTGGCAGATGCAGTTTAATGTAAACAAATGCAAAGTTCTAAATGTTGGACAGGACAATAAACCATGCCACATATAAACTGAATAATGTAGATCTTATTACTTGTGATTGCGAAAAGGATTTAGGAGTTCGGTTAGTAGTAATCTGAAGCCAAGACAACAGTGCATAAGTGTTCACAATAAAGCTAACAGAATCCTTGGCTTCATATCAAGAAGTATAAATAATAGAAGTCCTCAGGTTGTTCTTCAACTCTATATATCTTTGGTTAGGCCTCATTTAGATTATGCTGCACAGTTTTGGTCACCGTATTACAGAATGGATATAATGCACTGGAAAACTACAGAGGAGGATGACAAAGTTGATCCCATGATCAGAAATCTTCCCTATGGGGATAGACTGAGGGCCTTGAATCTGCACTCTCTAGAAAGGCGTAGAATTAGGGGGATATGATTGAGGTGTATAAATGGAAAACAGGAATAAATAAAGGGGATGTAAATAGCGTGCTGAAAATATCCAGCCATGACAGGACTCGCAGCAATGGTTTCAAGTTGGAAAAGTTCAGATTCAGGAAGGATATAGGGAAGCATTGGTTTGGTAATAGAGTTGTGGATGAGTGGAACAAACTCCCGGGTACCGTCATAGGTGCTAAGACGTTGTGTAGTTTTAAAAATAGGTTAGATAAATACATGAGTGGGTGTGAGTTTGGACCTGACTAGCTTGTACTACCAGGTCAGTTGCCGTACTATTTCCTTAAGTGGTAGTGACCTGACTATCTTTAGACGGTAGCTCCAGGTGGTCGGCTAGATAATTATATGAGTGGGTGCGGGTGGGTGTGAGTTGGTCCTGACTGGCTTGTGCTACTAGGTCAGATGCAGTGCTCCTTCCTTAAGTGAATGTAACCTGACCTGGCTGGGTCGGGGCATTGGCTTAAGCCTGTTGGAGACTTGGACTTGCCTCGCATGGGCCAGTAGGCCTGCTGCAGTGTTCCTTCTTTCTTATGTATCGATAAATGATTCGCCTACATCAAGACACACTGAGGGTAAGTTTCTAGGTCTTCTCCTTGACTGTAATCTTAAATTTCATTCCCACATCCAAGACATATCCAAGAAAATTTCCAAAACAGTAGGAATCCTTTCCAAGGTACTATACTATGTACCACATACAGCGCTCCTTACCCTATACCACTCTTTAATATATCCTTACCTCACCTATGGTATTTGTGCCTGGGGATCAACCACAGCCAACCACCTTAAACCTTTAATAACCCAACAAAAAGCTGCTGTGCGGTTGATTACCAGCTCCTGTGCTAGACAGCACACCCCACCGCTTTTCAAAACTCTGAACTTGCTAAATATACGAGACATACACTCATATTATTGTGCCTTCTACATATACAGAACATTAAATTACACTATAAACCCTCCACTAAAACTCCTTGACAGTTACAACAGAATACACAGTCACAATACAAGGCACAACTCACTCTTCAACATCCCTGGTGTCACTCTCACACTATGCAATAATGCTATGCACATAAAGGCCCCGAAGATCTGGAACTCGCTACCGGAACCGGTAAAGGATCCCGTGACTACTTATAAATTTAGGACTTTGCTAAAAAATCATCTTATCTCTCAATACTAACCAAA